>JADRCC010569968.1:0-25307 GCA_019843855.1 Hylomyscus alleni | reverse complement strand
TTTAGTCCCATGGTTGCATATAAGTGTCTGTCTCTGTCTCAGTCAGCTAATAGTGGGGCCTCTTAGAGGACAGTCATGCCATGCTCCTGTTTATTAGCACATCATAGCATCAGTAATAATGTCAGGGCTTGGTGCTGACCCCAAGCCCCCATGAGATGGATCCTAAGCTGGACCAGTCACTGGAGGTGGACTGTTCATGTTCCCTTTCCCCATTGTTTGGCATTATAGTTATGGTCACCCCCATTGAGTCTTGATGCTTCATTCCCACTTAGAAGTGGGAAGAAAATAATAGCAGGAAGCAGACAGAGGGAGGTGCTTTAAGAGTTTCAGTAGTCTGCATATAGATAATGCTACACAATAACAAGTTGAAAAGAGAGGGTCCAGTTACAAATATTGTTCCATCTTACCATTGTTCTTCCTTGGGTTAATCCCAAAATGTTTCTTACATCATATTCTGCTTTATTCTCTATCTTTTATTTCTCTTAAATTCTCTTATTCCCTTTTCTGATTTTTAAAAAGATTTATTTATTTTTGGTTGTGATCCTAGCCTTTAACAGCTGAGCCATCTCTCCAGCCTCCAGTAGAGGCTCACAGCCATCTACTGAAGTGACTACAGGATCCCCAATGAAGAAATTAGAGAAAGATCCAATGGATTTGAAGGGTTTGCAGCCTCTTGGGATGAACAACAATATGGACTGACCAATGCCCTCAGAGCTCCTAGGGACTCAACCACCAACCAAGGACTATACATGGTAGGACTGATTGTGCTGGCATCATGTATATAGTTGAGGATTGCAAAGTCAGTCATCAATGAGAGGAGAGGCCCTTGGCCCTGTGAAGGTTCTATGCCCCAAAGTAGGGGAATGACAGGGCCGATAAGTGGGAGAGGGTGGGGTGGCAGACATGGGGAGAGGGGAGGTAACAGGGGTTTGTTCTAGTTGTTTTTATTTGTTCATTAAAAATAAAAATAAAAAGATTTATTTATTATTATATCTAAGTACACTGTAGCTGTCTTCAGACACACCAGAAGAGGATGTCAGATCTCATTGCAGATGGTTATGAGCTAAAAATGTGGTTGCTGAGATTTGAACTCAGGATCTTTGGAAGAGCTGTCAGTGCTCTTAACATCTGAGCCATCTCTCCAGCCTTCCATTTTCTGATTTTTATTTCACTACATATACATAATTCTGTATCAAGATTATACATATAAGAAAAGACATTCTATATTTGTTGACATGAATATAGCTACTTACACTTAATATAATGACCATCTTGCACCTTAATTTTCCTATAAAATCATCATCATTTCATTTCTTTTTTAGTACACACAAACCAATCATGATGGAGAAAGAGAAAGAAAGCATATTTTCATTTATATACTGATATGCATATTGATATTGTGGATGAAGATGAATACCATCATGTTTATGAATTTAATGGTTTGTGAAGTAAAAAGCACAGATTTGAAAGTGATAAATGATATGGTCATATAGCATTGCAGGATGATTTCATGTATGATAGTTGTGGGCTGTATTCTATTTTCAGTTTTTGTGAGGAACAATACAGGTTATATAATACTACAGTTTTACCAAAAATTAATCATTAGGATCAGAAAACTTGATCTTCCTATAAAATGTTTCTTTTTTAAAAATATATTAATATACACAATATTCTGAAGAAACTATTAAACTATTAATTGATAGTTTACCAAAAAATGATGGTATGATAATTGACTACATTTAAAATTTTCTAGACAGTTATTATTGAAATTAATATCTTTATTCAAACTAAGCTGATAACTATGAATTTTATAGTCTAGCATAAATATTGTAGTCTTTAGAAAACACAGCACATATTGACATCTCTGTTTGGCAATGATAGAACTTTTCAGGTGGTTTTAAGCCCATAAGCCCATTAATTAAAGTATTAACATATATACATATTAAATGATAACAAACAAAAAACTAACACCAGCATTTTCCAAGAAGAGCAAATGTAGATAACTTTCAGTACACATTAAGTAGAATTCAAATCACTCTTTGAAGTTAAAAGTTCTCCTTCTAATCCTGAAAAAAGGCATTTTATAAAATGCAAATATTCAAACTCAGTAGATGTTTTAAGTAATTATAAATACAAATCAGAAAGTTCCTGATAATGTATAATAGAACAAGAAAGTTAACAAAGGTTGATACATTATATGCTATTACAAAGGCTATTTTGGAGTAAGTATTGCGAAGAAAAAAAATTACTGAAGAACCTCATGTGTATTAAAAAGTTACATGACACTTAAACAACACATTAATATAACTCTGCAAATGAGTCAGTTTTAAGTCTGAGAGGGTTGTCCATATTTAAACCTTAAAAAGGAATGTGGATAAAACATCATCATTTAATTATACACTTTACATAGTCCATAAACAGATGGAACTTGAAGAAAAACTATAAATGATCATTTTAAGTGTGTACTGCATCTTGTTCCAGCTGCTGTCCAGATGTGGTCTCCCTGCCAGAGAAAATTAATAATGCCACTTGTATCTTGATAGGTTATTTATTTATTTTTTCTACTTTTCTGTTAAAAATCAGTAACAAAATGAAACTACGTTTTGAAAATTCAAAGAGGAACATACATACTCTCTCCTACTAGGGAATGCAACAGAACTCAATTTTTTTTAAGTCTGTATATATAAGAAACATAATTGCTTATCACCATAGATGATAATTCCCTAGTGCCACTGGTACCTGCCTTCCTAGGTTCCCAGATTTGATAGGAAATAACAAATAACACTGACCTCTATGCCCAATATGATGTTTAATATATGTATACTTGGGATAAATTTTAGCTATAGAAATTTCAGGTATACAAATTATAGATTAGGAATAGTAAGAAATTAACAACAATCCCTTAGAATAAAATAAAAAGTTAATACATGAGGAAGTAATAAAATCAATGTACAATCTCTCCCTTAAAACATTTCAGTCACTGGCAAGTCCTGCTTGGCCATGTGTAAGGGATGGCATGATATGGTTCTTGCCACTGGAGCAGAGCCAGCAGGGCGTGGGCTTCCATGAGGATTGATGGTTGCTGCAAGTAAAAGCTTCTTTGTATGATAGTGTACACATTTTCACATTCCTCCAATGAGGAATGTCTACTCTGACAAGGTTAATAACTCCATGATAAACAGAGACAGCAGGAGTCCCAGGAGGCAAGAGCACGGCTATGTCTCAGCAAAATGGTAGAATGCTGTGACCTTCAGGACAGCCCTTAAGGCTATGGTAACCCCATACATGACTTTGAAAATATATATAATTTCTCAACTATATAAGGATGTGATATGAATTACATAAGCAACAGGGGCAGCAGCACTATAACAGAGCTTGTCAGAAAGATGCTAAGGAAGGAGATAAAGAGATTTAGGGAGTGGTGATTTCAGGAGATCCCACCCAGCTAAGTTTTATTTTGTTTATGCTTACAAAGGCAGGTGGATTCCTAAAAACAAGGTCTTCTTGAGGCATAGATAATTTAGGTCCAGGTGTGGTCTTTCCGGGTGGGGTCCCACCTGATGTATCTTATTGTCTATGCTTGTGCTTTCTGCCTTTCTAAAAATCAAGAGACTGGAGTCATGTTATTCTGATTCATAGGATAATCAAAAGACACCTAATATAATGACTGAACTGATATGTAAAATAAAATAAATGAGCTTTTGATGTACAAGAGATTAACTATCCAGAGAGTTTTTAGAATAGGAAGAAAAAGCTGTCTTCAGAGCAGGATGTGGATGAAAACCTGTGGTATTAGTTTTACTAAATGTCTTAATTAGAATTAGTATTAAAATGATGAAACATTATGATCAAAGCAATTTGGAAAGAATAAAAGTTATTTTACTTATACTTTAATATAATTTTTATTGTGTAAAAATGACAGAAGAGGACAGAACTCAGAGTAGGAATTTTAAGGCAGGAGTTCATGCAGAGACCCTGGAAGAAAGCTGATAACAGAAATCCAGGAGAAATTGATTAGACAAGGCCCTATGAGGCAACTGATTACAGAAATTGACTAGACAAGCCCCGAAGAAGCAACTGACTGAATTTATGACTTAGATGCTTCTGGTATATAAGAATATCTCCTGGGTGACTTTTCCAAGTAACAGTACAATTAATAGCAGGAAGTTAATATAATTAAGTTTGTGTACCAGTCATTTACTGGCAATTAATTGAGGAAACTGAATAAGTCACAGTTTTTCATTGAGAGAGTCATTGATGTCTTTTCTAGGAGCAATCTCTTAATTGTGAACTTTTAGTTTCCATTTTCACTGAAGACATTTCTATATTATGGGATAAACAGTAGCAATCTTGTTGGAAGTAATTCATTGCTTAGCTACTTTAAATACTTTTTTAATATCATTAACTTAATACTGGTTTTCCTTCCTCCCATTAGAAATCCAGAGTTATGCTTAACTTAAGACAAGATATTTAGGTGAAACAATATTTATTCTCTATGATCTGAAACAACTCATGACTATTTACCTCATAAAATTTTATAATAACCTACACACAAACACACACACACACATACACACTCACACACACATATATATTTATGTCACTGAGAAATATAGACTTTGTACATATTAAAATAATTTAAATTTCAGCTTTTTAAAAATTTTCTTTCCACAGAATAATTAAGAATAAAGTCAATTATTGATTATCAATTGTCAATATTTGGTTTTTTAAAAATACCTTTTTCTTTGAGAAAAGAGGGAGAGGGGAACTGAGCATACTTTCTTTAGCATTACAGAGCAAAAGAATATTTCCATTTGCTCAGTGGCTTTATTCTGGGATAAATTCTACACAAGGATAGTGGCAACACAACAATTTATCCTGCTCCATAACTTCCACTGTTACTGTTTTAGAAATCAGCTAGATAGAAGTGAATTAGAACTTTTATCAAGTCTTTTCTCAGTAAGATACACCACATTAATGCTCTAGATTGAACTTCAGGAATAAAAATAAAATGTATTTAATTATGTATGAATTTATTTTCTTATTTTTATTTAAATGATTTTTTCATAAAACATATTCTGATCACTGTTTTCTCTCCACCATTTCCTCTTTATAGACTCACCTTCCCATCTGTCCAATTCCACTGCTTCTTTTTTATCTTTCTTTAGAAAACAACAGGCAAAAAAGAATGGCATATGGAGAAAAGGAAGACACTCTCTTTCTCTCCCTCTCTCTCTCTCTCTCTCTCTCTCTCTCTCTCTCTCTCTCTCTCACACACACACACACACATACACACACACACACACACACACACAAACATACATACACACATACACACACACCATCAAACCACAAATCAGAAATCATAATTCACAAGGTAAAGACTAGTAAAATTAAAATTCCCCAAAAGCAATATAAGACAAAAATTTCAATTTAATGTTGGTCATATACTTCTGAGCATGGATCCAAGACTTCGGTAAGTCATTTATTTGAAGATCGAGAAATATTTGCAAAGAAAAAATTAGTTTCTCAATGTTTCATTTCTGGCTTCGTGATTCTGAATATGACCATAACTAGTATAGAGTTGCTAACCCAACAAGACTTTGCTCCATGAAAAAAGTGCAAAAGTGGAAGAGACTGGAAAGATAGCTTACTGTTAAAGAGGATATAATACTCTTTCATAAAGGCTAGAGTTTAGTTCTGAATCCTCCCCTTGGATAACTTACCACCACACTTAATGTCTAGTGGCTGACATACTCTTTGCCTTTGACAGACACTTTGAAGTAAGACTCATCTCCCCATATACACATAAATCAAACTAAAATAAAATACACACATAGGCTTATGCAAAGTAGATAGTTATAAGAGACACACAGAGATGACAGCATTTCAACAGCAAGGACAAAGACCTCAGGAAAAGCCTGTCTTCTTAGACTTCAGAAAAACAAAACAAACAAAAATCCAAAAACCAAAGAAAGAAAAACAAACAAACAACAACAATAAAACAAAAATTAAAAAAATATATAAAACTACTAATCTCCAAACACCTTGATATTAAGCTACTGACCCAGAATTGTGAGAAAATGCTTTGATGGTATTTAAGAAAATATTTCACACCGCATTCAATCTTTAACCCTTGGAAAATACTAGACTTCTCAGCCAGTCATCACGTGTTCATTCCATGTGTCAATACTACTTTTCATGCATCTTTCACTGTTCTAGAGGGACTAGAAATTTATTAGCTGTATCGCTCAGACACATTTTGTAGCTATTGATAGCTGTGTGACTAGAAAACCCTGTTTAAGAGCTAGAAGGAGAAAAAGGAGGTAGAAAAGTACATTTTTTGCTCTAACATGGATAGAAATATCGACAGCATCTTTTGGCATATCTGATGAACAGAAAAACTAGCAAAAGTGAAAGCATTCTACACAGCAGCAAGTGTGGACTTGCAGGCTCTGAATGTAGTGATAAAAGCTCCCACATGTCACAGTAACATTTTACTTCATTTTCAAAGAGTTTAAACTAAATTCTACTGTGTTTGAAATGTTCAGAGGTTTTTCCTTTATCCTATCTATACACTGACTAGCACAGAAAAGCCTAGGGGAATTGATATAGAAGAGACCAAATAAGAGCTACTCGAAGAAGAAAAACAAGGGTTTAATCAAATATAGGCAAAGATTTATAACTAATTGAAACAATGTTAAACGTAAAATGCAGAATGCAGCACTCACATTATTAAAGGATGAATAGGAAATAATATAATCATAATAATAGTGATAAACATTCAGTTAAACACTGTTTAATAGAACATGTTTGAAAATTGGCTGATGATACAATTGGAGACCAGACCAATAGAAAAAGCATAAACAATCTGAAGGGTTTAATTGATTACTAAATAATTAATATGTGAATTGTTTCAGATTATTTTATTTATGTATTTATTTATTTATATTAGATATTTTCTTTATTTACATTTCAAATGAAATTCCCTTTCCCGGTTTCCCCTCCAAAAAATCCCCTGTCCCTTCCTCCCTCTCCTTGCTCACCAGTACACCCTCTCCTGCTTCCTGGCCCTGGCATTCCTCTACACTGGGGCATAGAACCCTCACAGGACCAAGGGCCCCTCCTCCCATTGGTGACTGACTAGGCCATCCTCTGCTACATATGCAAGTGGTGCCATGAGTCCCACCATGTCTACTCTTTGGTTTGTGGTTTAGTCCATGGGAGCTCTGAGGGTACTAGTTAGTTCATATTGTTGTTCATCCTAAAGGGCTGCAAACCCCTTCAGCTCCTTGGGTCCTTTCTTCAGCTTCTTTAAGTTTACAAAATCTGCTTTGAAGTCAAACAAGATGTCGCATCCATTTTACTGCTAAGTAAATTAGAGGGGAGTTGTAGTTATTAAATTATATTTCTAATTTAATATTTCAAATTTAGTATTATCCTTTGTTCTCCACATTTAAAACAAATGAACATATGTTTAATATGGAGAACAATGTAGTGATATATGTGGAAATACGAGTGTCTTTGTAGTAGGATGTATGATCCCTTGGGTGTGTGATCAGGAGTGATAGAGCTGTGTCCTATGACACATTTATTCATGTAAGCACTTATCTATACTCTTACCACAGTTAGTAAGGGCTCTTTTTTCCCAATATTCTTTCCAGAATTTTCTGTCATTTGATTTTTGGATCATAATCACCCTTAGTAGAATGACAATGTAATATTTCCTGAAAAATTACTGTCTCTCAAATTTTTAATGGACTTATGTAAAGGACAAGAAATGTGCCACATACTGTTTTCATTCTGACTACCTCAAAATGCCATAAACTGGTGCTCTCTGAAGGAAGACACTTGTTTAGTTTGTGATTATTGAAGTTATTAAATCCAGTGAATAGTCCTGGATGTGTTCTTATGCTATGTCATTCTATTGAGAGCCAGAAAAGCCAGAGAGGGCATACCTAACAGAAAGAGTGCAGGCTTAAGTTATCCTCTTATCAAAGCTCTTGCCCCATAATAATGGACAGTATTCTATGCATAGGGACAAAGACCTCTACAAAAAGTACCTTTTAAGGGTACCACCTATTTATAACCTTCAGAATTGCAATTACATTTTCCACAGAAGATTTTGAACGGATATTCAGTGTATGAGTAAGCTTCATTAGGTTAAAATTCCTTTCACATTCGTTTTTTTTTTTTTTTTTAAACTGTGACTTGTGATCTAAGGAAACCTGCCTTTCACTAGCATCAAAATGATTTTCAGAATGATTATCAGAAAGTAGAGTCATTAATGATTTTGTCCAGAATAAACTTAGGAGAGAAGCCAGCATACACTGTGGAAAAGTAGTTAAGGAACATACAGGTTTTCATTATTTTGTTTTGTAAATCACTAACTTCATCTCTTTACTATTTTACATCACAGTAAATTATGTGTATATTTGGAATGTACACTTAGTACATTAATGATTATTGTACAAAAATATTGGACTACTTAGAGAAAATCTAGGGCAATATAGCCCAAGAATAAAATATATTAAATCTCATCTTTTATTTATTTCAATCTATGAGATTCAGGGAATCTACCAATGTAACAAATGTAGATACACACTTTGAAATGCATATATATGCACCTATACACATATGTAAGTTTAGCCATTTTATTTATACATATATGGATTTATTTTCATTTTGTACAATGTATGTCTCTATGTGAATAGTATATATTTTTGAGTGAAATTGATATATTTGGATGAATACTCTTGACGGTACAGTAATTTCTGTTTAGAATCAAGAGATAACTTTAAGTCAAGCACATTTATTGTTCAGCAAACAGCTCATGTGTTGTACTATTTGATAAAAAATGAGACACTTGGGTAGTTGAGAAAGCTAGCATCTATTGTGACACATGGCTTGTGGCATGAAAGGAGAAGCTGAGCAATAGGTCAATAGAGCAGAGCCAAACACAAAGCCTCTCCGGCTGTGAAGCCCAGACCTGCCATAGATGTCACAGATTCAGCTTCTTAACTTCCTGCAAAGTGTCACTCCTCACAGGCAGCTTCACAAATCAAACAAACCACTAAGATGGAACTCCTAAAGAGACACAAAAACAGGAAAAGCCACCAAGTATTTTCTTCTTTGTTCCTAAGAGCATAAGGGAAGGCTGGGATCACAGTGTCAAGAAGGCAGGCAAACTGAAAATGTTGCATGAGCCACTTGAGTATATTGCCACCTGAACTACACGTGACAGGATGGAAATAAGGCAGGACGACTTCTTGCTGATAATTCAGAAGTAATCTAAAAGTGAGAGTAACAATCATCAATGAGAGAACAAGCTTACAGGACAGTCTGTTATATGAATCTGTGTTATAGCTGTGAGCTTGGTATTTTTCAAAAGCAGAAAACATACAGATGTATGTGCATATGTATCAAGGTCCTGTTTCATAGGTGCTTTACTCTGATGACCGTGCTTTATTCTTAGGAAATGTTTAAGTACACAGAGCTCTTCTAAATATGAGCAAGCAATGTGTCACAAATTGAGTAAAGTTAATACAATCACATATTTCTTTTATTGATTGATAAAAATGACAATTTCATATTGAAGTATGATTTAAATAAAGAATATACATTTTTTTGAGGAAAAAAGTGAAGCTAATGTCCTGATACTTCTGGATGTCTGAACTATAAAATGAGTTGAGAACTCATAGAATGAAAAATGATTGAAGTGAAGCCCAGAGTGGTATTTCAAGCAAGAACATGGATATACTCAAATCACAATAGAGGGGTTCCCATCAAAAGCATCTAGTATCAGAAGTGAGGGGGCTAATTAAATCTGTCACTAGATATTATCATGTTTGCTTTACCATAGCTCTCTGTGTGGAGGAAAAAACTTCTCACAGGGAATCAAAAGAATAGTGAGTGAGTCTGACTTGTTTGAGCAGGAATTCACACCATTCTCGTAATTTGGAGAACATTCCAAGCTGAGAAAGCACCAATTAAAAAATCACCCTGGTGTGGCAGAAACCCTGATGGTTATATAAATCAATTGTAAAGTTGTTCTAAAAGGGCATATTAAACCAGGTAGGTTTTAGATTGTGTAAAATTCAAAGGTCTCCAGATTAACTTGAGTTCAAAAACTCAAAATCAGAAATTATAACATTCATACTCTGTGGAAGTCACCTCACAAGATCTAGGACAACTCTAGATTTAAGATTGAAAATTGTAAAGTAATACCTAGGAAAATAAGACTCCGGGATGACAGAAAAAAAATGCCACATGTCTCCACACATGCATAAAATGTAAGAGTGCTTAGAAGAATTAAAGAGAAAATTTTGTACTTCTTAAACGTCATGTGATTATGAAGACAGAATCTTAATTCGTCAGTTGGAACAGTCAAGATGGGAGCTAGTGGGCCACCTTACAGCTCCTACAAGCCATAGTAATTGGTTGCAGTAAGTTCTGAAAGGTGAAGCAAAATGACCTTAAAACCAGGTGAACTGTTTGAAAACTTAATTGATAAAAAATGGTATCTAAGTATCCTCTCCTGACTCTACACTGCCAGATCACTGCAGCTTTCCAACTCAAAAGAAGACAGGCATATTACAAGTAGATAAAAATAAAATACTTTTACTAAAGAGAAAAACAGTATAGTCAGTGACACTGGATTCTCAGGTTTGCTAGTGAGTTCTATTATATATGTTGTGATAAGAAATATTTGTTTTTCCATATTAAAAGGGGAAGATGATGATCAGTAGCTTCATTATTTTTCTTACGAGTCAAAATTAAGAGATAACATTAAAAAATTAACAAGCTGTAATTTCTGCAACCATAAATTGCAGCCAGAGAGTGCTATATCGAAAAAAGGTTTCATTAAAGGACTTTTATCACACATGATAGAATAGATCAAAATTATAAAAACTGGACAATAATACAAATAATAGTTAAAGAATCTATGAAGGAAAGAAATAAACTTGAAAGAAAAGTTGGTTGCAAGGAGAATACAATTTACAATATATCTTTGTTTTGCTCAGAATTGTTTTCTGTGTCTGCTCATGAGTCTGACCAAATGCATTTGATAAATATTAGGTAGTCTTCCCTGGTTGGGAGGGACAGATTTTCCCTCGCTTGGCTTATGTTAATTTCATGTAGCTTTTCATTAACCCTTGGGAGATTTCTCAATCTATATTGGTATGTCAAATATTGTTATATCTTGTATATTTTGCTTAGGCAATCATATCCCTAAGATTTCATAGATACAACTCCCATATCTGGTTTAAAAGACTGTGTCTAATGACAAGCATCCTGGTCCTCTGGATATTTACATTCTTTCTATCTCCTCTTGCATGATTTTCCCTAAGCCTTAAGAGTAAGGGTTACATTGTAGGTTAACAACTGGAGATGGGCACTAAATAGTCACATATTTTCTACGTAGTAATTTGTACCTGTTTCTCAATTAAGTTTTTATGGTGTGAGGGCTATAATTGTCTGTATATACCTTTCAATTTCAATTATACTTGAGATTATCAAGATTTAGGGAAATGACAGAAGTTGGCTCTCCTTTAGGGTCTTTAATGTTCCCTCCAACCCCTGGTATTTAGCTAGGTTTGCCTTACTGCTCAAGACTCCCTGTCCACTGATTAGGTTTCACTTTCAGTTACAAAAAATGTTGGTGATGCCAAAATGAAACGCTATTGTTGCATCATTTAAGACATACTGCTGGTATAGTAATTATGAAGCAAAAGCTTTACAACTGGATAGGACTATCAACTGTTTTCTTCCTTCTTAGCTTGCATATCAGTTTTCAGTACCCTCAGATCTTCTCTTCATGGCTTGAAAGGCTTCAGTTCCAACTCAACTCCTCTAATCTTTTCAGTAAGCCTGCTATCTTTAGCAACAGAAACTAATCTTCACTTTGTGCAGTGGCTGTAACATGCATAATGTGAGAGTCTCTTTGACCCCTCATATAGAGCTTTTAGGAAGTTATTTTATGACTGGCACTGGAGTTTTGTAAGGTAGTCCAGACCCCTATGTGAAAGCATTATCAACTCATTTGTGTAACTCATTTAAATTCATATATATTATAAAATTTAATATAGAAATTCAGAGGTAATAGAGAGATCCAAAAATAGGAAAGAATGCCCATATTTTGCATTTCCCTACATTATGTAGTTCTGTATATTTACTTTCAAATTTTAAATTTTGTTTTCCACACATAATGATAGAATTTTATATACACCTATCACAACTTTATTATACATTCACCATTTGAAGGGAAATTAGTTTATTTCCAATTCTTAAATACTGTGAATAGAGAACCCATGGGTATGACTGAGAAAGTATATGTTAATTAGGACATAGAATCCTTCTCACATATTATATTTTTAACCTTTAGAATATATAAGGTTTTTCAGATTGATTTTCATTGCAACTGAACCAATTTTCAACCACATTATATTGAATAAGTTTTGTCATTTTACCCATCTCAACCAATACTTATTGGTTGAGATACTTATGGGTTCTTGATAACAAGCCTTTCTTATTTGTGTAAAACCAAAACTTTAATAATTTCTAATTATTATTTTCTGATCCACTAAGGATGCTGAGTACTTCTTAAAATACTGACTAGACATGTGTACTGGCTGGTTTTGTGTGTCAACTTGACACAGGATGGAGTTATCACAGAGGAAGGAGCTTCTGTTGGGGAAGTGCCTCCATGAGACCTAGCTGTAGAGGATTTTCTCAATTAGTGATCAAGGGGTTAGGGCCCCTTGTGGGTGGTGCCATCTCTGGACTGGAAGTCTTGGGTTCTATAAGAGAGCAGGCTTGGCAAGCCAGTAAGAAACATCTCTCCATGGCCTCTGCATCAACTCCTGCTTCTGACTTGCTTGAGTTCCAGTCCTGACTTCCTCTGGTGATGAACAGCAATATGGAAGTAAGCTGAATAAACCCTTTCCTCCCCAACTTGCTTGTTGGTCATGATGTTTGTGCAGGAATAGAAACCCTGACTAAGACAACATGTGTATTTCATTTAGGATCTACAGGCTATTTTTTTTAAATCAGTGATTGTTTTCCTAATTATTTGTTTCTTGAGGTCTTTGTATCATGTAGTGTACTATATATATTTTCTTTTAAAATTTTAGCACTTTAGTCTTCTTATTGTGCTTAATTTTCACAAAGGATGATAGAGTTCAATTAAGTGCTAGAATTTTAGGTGTCCATCACTATATCCAACTTAGAAATTTAACTTTAAATATGATGAGATTGAATTGACATGGACCATTCATTTTCACATATGTCCAGGCTTAAAGGAAAATGGCCAGACATCCTAAAAAGGTCTTCACCATAAAAGGAAATTTGTAGAGAAAAATTTTTACCATATTGCTCAATTTCAAATAAAGTAAATTGGGTGGGAAAGGTAATTACCTGTATGGTTCAGGAGTCTGATGGAAGTAGAGAGGAGGTTTCAGGAGAATGGAGGTCTCCCTGGGAAAGCAGGCTGCTCAGACCAGCTTGGCTTAGTCCAGAGGGCTCAACAACAGGAAAGATGAGTAGGGGAAGGGAAGCTTACATGTATGGTACAGGAGTCTCAAGTCTAAAGGAGTATAGGAGAGAGGCAACAGGAGAATGGAGGTCTCCCTAGTATACAAGAGGGGCAGAGACAGGGGACTGAGCAGATTCTGAGGAAATGGCCAACCAACAAAAGGTCCAACTTGAGACCCATCCCATGATCAAGCACCAATCCATAATACTATTAATGATACTCTGTTATGCTAGCAGACAGAAGCAAGTTGTCCTCTGAGATGCTCAACACAGCAGCTGACTCATATAGATACAGAGACCCATAGCCAAACAGTAGATGATGCTTGGGGACTCTTTATGGAAGAATAGGAGGAAGGATTATGGACCCTAAAAGGGATAAGATCTCCACAGGAAGACCAACAGAGTCAATTAACCTGGACCTTTGGGGCTCTCAGAATCTGAACCACCAGCAAAAGAATATACACAGGCTGGACCTAGACCTCCTGTCACATATGTAGAAGACATATAGCTTGGTCTTCATGTGCATCTTGAACAACTGGAGCAGGGCCTGTCCCCAAAAGCTTGCCTGTACATGGGATATGTTTTTCTAGGTGGGCTGCCTTGTTTGGCCTCTATAGGTGAGGAACTGTTTAGCCTCCCAGAGACCTGAAGTGCCAGGCTGGGGGAATTTGGAGTTAGTTAAGGGAGAGGGCACTAGCTCAGAGAATAAGGGGAAGTTTATGGGGAAGGCTTATGGCATGGTGTGATTGGAAGGAGTGCCTGAGAGGATGTAATATAAAAACAAATTAAAATAGCTAAAATAAGAAAAAAAATAAAGTACTCTTTAAAAAAGAAATATAGAAGAAACATAGAAGAATCAACAATATGAACTAACCAGTACTCCCAGAGCTCTCAGGGACAAAACAACCAACCAAAGAGTACACATGGTGGGACTCACGGTCCCAGCAGCATAAGTATCAAAGGATGGCCTTGTCTGTCATCAGTGCCACCACATAACTGTAGACATAAATAGTGTTTGTTTAAGATTGCATCCAGAGTGTATTTCTTGCATAGATTATAATATGCTATTGGTATATCATGGATTTTAAATATACAAAATATATAGATAAATTATGCCATATATAATTATATATATTGTTATTATATTCAGACTGACAAAGCATTCTGAAAAATTGAAAATTAGTTTAATGTATAAATTAACATCTCCATGGGAGCTTGATTGTTCACTTTTAATTTCTTTTACATGAATACAACATTTTCATGAGTATTTTAAGTGTATAACTTGGTAATATAGTTCCATTAGCATTTTTGTGGTAGAAATTCTTGATACAGAAACAATTGTAATTTTAAAAATAATGCTGTCTCAGAGAAGCATATATATGTACATCTGTGTTAAGAATGTTTCAAAACCAAATTAAAAGGTGGAATGTTTATGCAAATATTAGGATGTTTTTAAAACCAAAATCTTACTTGTTTTTCTCACAACTCTTTGGGCTTGAATGTATTAGGGTCAATGTAGAATTTGACCCAGTACCCCATATAAAATTATCGTCATGTTATGAAGTAAAACAAAATAGACTGTAAGCAGTAAATGTTCTCCACTGTTTTTGGAACAACCATGATATTATCATATGAAAGTTATCAGGATGATAGTAGCTTTCAGTTACTACCATAAATACATTCAAATAAGCCCTGTGGTTTCTCTTGGGGTTGGATACCTGACTTAGTCAGGGTTTCTATTCCTGCACAAACATCATGTCCAAGAAGCAAGTTGGGGAGGAAAGGGTTTATTTAGTTTACTTACACATTGCTGTTTATTACAAGGGAGTAAGGACTGGAACTGAAGCAGGTCAGGAAGCAGGAGCTGATGCAGAGGCCATAGGAAGATGTTCCTTACTGACTTGCTTCCCCTGGCTTGCTCAGCCTGCTCTCTTATAGAAGCCAAGACTTCCAGCCCAGGGATGGCACCACCCACAAGGGGCCCTACCCCCTTGATCACTAATTGAGAAAATGCCCCACAGCTGGATCTCATGGAGGTACTTCCCCAACTGAAACTCCCTTTTCTGTGATAACTCAAGCCTGTGTCAAGTTGGCACACAAAACCAGCCAGTACAATACCTGTGTACATCACCAGGTAAGCAATTTACCACATCACTTCAGAAAATTCTGACATACTTTCTGCAACTAGGGATCGAAGGATTCACTACATACCTGAAAATATATAATTCCACATATGTAAATTGTATATATATATGAAACCAAAATTCATATAAATCTTTTAGCAGAATATTTAGCAGAAAATGTATGTTTCAGGGTATGCAGACAATTATAATCAGAACATATTATCTGAAATTTTATTCATTTGGTAATTAAGAATGCTAGTGTTTTCAACTTATAGTGAACATATTTTAGGAGAATACATATTTTTAAAATTTCTTTGTATCATAGCACCAATGCCTTGTTATTTTTCATCTTAAATATATATTTAAACTATGTGTAAGTAGACTTTTATTTCACTTCATTATTTCTCATTGTTTTATTGATATTGCTGATAATGGGTTAAGCATAAAAAGGAACTTATTGTCAAAGCATTACTACATTGCAATGATGAAAAAAATGGCCAGCAATAGTTATGCTAGAGTCCAGAAAACCTCTGCTGTCCTAGAAGTAAATTAGACCTAGTGGTATTGAACAATATATGTGTAAATGTGTATAAGGCTTTTTAAAAATCTGTACCTACTACTAATTTTGTCTATTGATTTTTTTTTCATTTAAATCTTGTATTATACTCTATAGATGATTGCGTGGAAGACTTTTTTTATATCTTATAGTTCAGTATTTCTACTTCAGGATTACTTTTTTCTTCTTTTAGTTTTGGTTTTGTTGTTGTTGTTTATTTACAGGACTGAGGAAATGGATTCAGAAGATAAAAATTCTTTCTGTGCAAACCTGATAATCTGGGTTCAATCTTCAAAATGCATGGAAAGATGGAAAAAGAGAATTAACTTCACTAAGTTGTTACCTGAACATGTATACTGCAACATGCATACCAACATAACATACAAATCAATAAATTAAAAGCTTATTTCTTTTCTCTCAAGAGCTGTGTAAGAATATTGCTTTCATTCCAACATTCCCCACATAAAAGTTATTATAATTCATGGCATTATATTATATTATGATGTATATAAGATTATGCATGCAAAGGGGCTCTGATTTTAGGATTACTTCCTTCTGTGTTTTCTATTTGATCAAAAACCAATAGTTCATTATCTCACAATTAAGTTGCAGTTGCATGGCATACTTTCTGCAAGCTACTATAAATCTTAAATTTTTTTGTTACATAAAAACTACTGGCTCGGGAGAGTTATATTATAGACACATAGTAACAACTTCACTGTTTATTTGGTCCTTAGTATTTGCCATATATTATTGTTTCTTTTATATATACCAATCCACTCAGTTCCTTAAGATAAGAAAGAAAACAAATTCAAGAAAATGATTTCTATTCTTCTTTAAAATCGAGGAATCCTGAAGAAGAAATATGTTACCTAATTTGCTGAAGCTCTTTTACTTAAAAAGAAAGACCAGATAGCAAAACCAAGTCACTTTAGCAATTGATCTTAGTCTAACATCCTTCATGTTTGTCAGTGTTTCTCAAATCAACCCTAAACCTTCTGCTACATGCTTTCCCTCTTTACACAGGTTGAAAGAAGATTCTCATAGTGAATGTTATCACAGTTGAGTTGATAGGATAACATAAACCCCATTTAAGCCTCTATTTAAGGACCATACCTGATTTTGAAATGAAGGCCACAACGCACCAGCTCTAGGACCAGATCATAAAATCCAGAAAAAGGACATAAAACCACCTCCCAAAGAACAGCCTGGGAATAACCACAAGAAATGGAATATATTTTATCCCAGGATGGGCCTTCTGTGCTCAGCAGTCCTATCTCATCTTGGGACAAGCCAATCAAAGCTATACTAATGCGAACTGCTTTTCCACATACTAATCACACTAGAGATTACCTAATCCTTCTAGAGAATTTCTGTGGATCCCTAAAAGAAGCCCTGACTGCCTTTTTCTGGATCCACATTTTAGAGAATGGTTAACACTGTATATTGGTTGTCTCTGAAGAATAAACATTCTTTTCCTTTGCATACTATCTGAGTCTTAGTCTTCCTTCAGCAATTTTCAGATGCTTACAGAGCAGCAACTCAATTAAACAATCAAGAATAGAAAAAAGAACCGTAATTCACCCTCTGTAGACTTTCTAATAATATTATATGTACAGAGTTTTGAAGCAAGACCAATATAATATTGAAGGGCCCAGCTTAACACTGCAAACTCTATTTTGCTTTCAGACTCTATTTTATGATTAACATGTCTTCTGAATGAGCTTAACTACAGGAAAAAAAGAACAACTTGTTCCAAGAACCATGGCACCCTGACAAAAATCATGATTCCCCTGGGCAAATAGTGAATCCACTGCTAGCAACAACCATCAAACTCTTAAGGGGAAATACCTAATGTCTACAAGTAGATTGATAAAGGTAGTAACCATTGCTCATACTAAGCTGAAATCATTACAGTGTGTCAAGCAAATGTCAATCAGTCACCTAACTGTCAAGTTGAAAATTTTCTCACCATGTTAGAGTAACCATTAAAAATAGGAAAGTCTTGTACTAGCTCAGGACTTTCTACACCTTCCATTGTGCTGTAGTGGTTGGAGAGTCTGAGCTGAAGCTGGAATAAAGACTCTTTGCTTTTGCATATGAGGTGGACACCTGGTTGTCTCTGGTTGTTTATGGGGACCTCATAATGTGGGCATACAAAGATGTCTTATTAAATCTCTTTGAAAATAACTCTAATAATTTAAGATTCCACAACAAATAATCTTCATATAAATCTTTGATGTTAGCATTTTGGATGGACTTGGTGAATGTACACTTGTCATATTTTTGCATCAGAATAATTAAGCTAGTGTTATTATTTCTGCAATGAAGAGGGTATGGTTTGGCTGATAATAACTAAAGAGGAGAAAAAATACCACAAAATATTACGTTAATGTAATAGAGCATAGTCAACCTAAAATCTTGGATATGGAGACAATTATTAAGAAAGCAATTTATATTAATCAATACTTTTTGTTGCATGGCAGAACTTGCCCTGAAAAAGTAGGGAGGGAAAACAAAAAGTGTTTAGATGACATATTACTGAAGAGGAATTTTAATCCAGTAGTATGGATGCTTTACCAAGAGATCACATCCAAAGAACTTCTAGGTCTGTGAGATCCAGCTGGAATGTCCACCCTCTGGGTGGAATAGAGACAAGACTTTAGTATACACAATTAAATCCCTAACAATAAAGGTAAAGTTAGTTTTAGGAGAAAGCAGCTGTGTTTGAAAGTAGCATCTAATTGATGGACAGAGTGACAATACAGAAAGATTTGACAGAATGATGTAGAGATAGAATGTAGCAAACTGTCACAAGAATAGACACAAAATAAAGGTTCCTTAAGGCAGGGTAAGTGAGTCAGAGAGAGAGAAAGAGAGAAAGGGAGAGAGAGAGAGAGAGAGAGAGAGAGAGAGAGAGAGAGAGAGAGAGATAGACAGAGACAGAGACAGAGACAGAGAGACAGAGAGAGACAGAGACAGAGACAGAGAGACAGAGAGGGGCAGAGAGTCAGACAGACAGACAAGCGGAGACAGAGAGGGAGAGGAAGAGGAGGGAGAGGGAGGGGGAGGTCTGTATCCTTCAGTTCAGATCAGTTCACTTCACTTCAAAAACTGCAGTTGAGTTAAGTTGCAGTTCTGTTCAATTTCTTTTGCTTTGTGCAGTCAAGGAAGCCAGTGCAGATTAGTTCATGGTCTTCAGAAGCAGTCTTTCTAAGCTGGGTAAATTCAGTCAGAAGCAGAGAAAAGCCACTTTGAATCAGTCAACTTGGAGAGGAATTAGAGCCAAAACAGTTCTGTTGAGCCTGCTATTCAGAGTTCACAAAGAACTAGGAAGGGTGAGCTTGCTCAGCAACGGTTTCCAAGACAACAATTACTTTTGGCGAATAAAAGAAACTTCTAAATGTTACATTGGACATTTGTAATAGATTTAGAAAGATGAATTTATGTGGTCTTCATCACATATGTGTTATCAAAAATGCCTATATTCTTAGTGTTTGCAAAATTCTTACCACATTCAAAATACTAAAATATTTTATAATGTACAAAGAACATTAATAAATATTATCATTTTTGTGATCTGTGTTTATGTGTGTATATGCACATTTTAAGGTATATTTAATTCTTGAAACAGCACTGTATATTTGTGCATATGGGGTCAATATACAAATATTGAATGTCTTCCTTAATTATTTCTCACATTAGTTTTGGTACAATCTCAGTGAATCTTAACTTCACTTACTTTGCTTGACTGGTTGGTGAACAAGTCCCAGGAACCCACATACCACCACTTTCTCAGGACTAGCATTATAGGCATTTGCTGCCACACCTAGGATTTATGTAGTGATGGAGATTAAAAATAAGGTCTTCTTGATTGCATGGAAGCAATTTATTGACTAAGTCCTCTACATAGTCTCTTATTCTTCTATTGCAACATTCCCTTAAACATTAATTAATAATGTTTCTTCTATAATGATGCTATAATTATCACATACAGTGATTTATGTATTTAAAATGTCCATTTATATATAAGGTGTATTTTATGTTTATATTTATATGTTTCAGGGTTATTTTTCCTTTTATTTTTTTTTGATACAGGATTTCTCTTTGTAGCCCTGGCTGTCCTGGAACTCACTCCATAGACCTGGCCGTTCTAGAACTCAGAAATCCACCTGACTCTGCCTCCAAAGTGCTGGGATTAAAGGCATGAGCCACCACTGCCCTGTTGTAATTTTTTATTACTCATTCCATTCATTTACATCTCAAATTATATCCTACTTCCCCATTACCACTCTACAACCCTTCCATCCAAAACAGCCTCTAGGCTCTCTCATTCCTTCCCTTTGCCTTTATGAGGGTGCTCCCCCATTCACACACCCTCTCCAGCCTCACAGCTCCAGTATCCTTCTATACTGACCATCAAGCTTCCACATGACCAAGGACCTCCCCTCCCATTGATGTCAGATAGGCCATCTGTGACGACATATGTATCTTGAACCATGGATCCCTCCCCGTACAAACCTTGGTTGGTGGTATAGTCCTGGAAGCACTGGTTGGTCCTGCCAGCTGATGTTGTTTTTCCTATGAGGTTGTAATCCCCCTCAGCTTTTCCAGTCTTTCTTCCTGCTCCCTGACTGGGGTCCCTGAGCTCATTCTGATGGTTGGGTCCAAGCATCCACATCTGCATTGGTCAGTTGCTGGCAGAACCTCCCAAGGAACAGTCACACCAGGTTTCCTGTCAGCAATTGTCTGTTGGCAACAGCAACAATGTTGGATTTGGTGCCTGCAGATAGAATGGATCCCCAGGTGTGTCCCTCCCTGGATGGCCCTTCCCTCAGTCTCTGCTCCATTTTTGTACCTGTTTTTCCTTTGGACAGGAACATTTCTGTGTTAATAACTTTGAGATATCACACCAAGGTATTTTATATTATTTGTAATTATTTTGAAAGGTATCAATACCTTACTGAGACTCTAACCAACCAAGTGAAAGATCTGTATGACAAGAACACAAATATCTGGAGAAAGAAATCGAAGATGATCTCAGAAGATGGAAATATCTCCCATGCTCATGTATCTGAAAGATTAACATAGTAAAAATGACCATCTTGCAGAAAGCAATCTACAGATTCAATGCAATCCCCATCAAAATTCCAATTCAATTCTTCATAGAGTTAGAAGATCAATTCTCAAATTCATTTGGAATAACAAAAAACCTAGGATAACAAAAACTATTCTCAACAGTATAAGAACTGGGAAATCACCATTCCTGATTTCAAGCTGTATTACAGAGCAATTGTGATTTAAAACTACATGGTATTGGTACAGTGACAGGCAGGTAGATCAATGGATTAGAATTGAAGACCCAGAAATGAATCCACACACTTATGGAACTCGATCTTTGATAAAGGAGTTAAAACCATCCAGTGGAAAAAAAGAAAGTGGGGAAGAGCCTCGAACACATGGGCATAGGAGAAAATTTCCCAAACAGACCATTAATGGCTTATGCTCTGGTATCAAGAATCAACAAATGGGATCTCATAAAGTTGCAAAGCTTCTGTAAGTCAAAGGACACCACTGTCAATAGAACAAAATGGCAACCAATAGATTGTGGAAAGATCTTTACCAATCCTACATTTGATAGAGGGTTAATATCCAATATATACAAAGAACTCAAGAAGTTAGACTCCAGACAATCAAATATCCCTATTAAAAAATGGGGGACAGAGCTAAACAAAGAATTCTTAACTGAAGAATACCAAATGGCTGAGAAGCACCTAATGGATGGAATTAGAAAATATCCTGAGTGAGGTAACCCAATCACAAAAGAACACATATGGTATGCACTCACTGATAAGTGAATATTAGCACAGAAGCTTGGAATACCCAAGATACTATTTACAAATCACATGAAACATAAGAAGAAGAAAGACCAAAATGTGGATACTTTAGTCCTTCTTAGAAAGGGAATGAAATATCCATGGAAGGAGTTACAGAGACAAAGTATGGAGCAGAGACTGAAGCAATGATTATCAAGAGACTTTCCCACCTGGGGACCCATCCCACCAAACCCAGACACTATTGTGGATGCCAACAAGTGTTTGCTGACATAAGCCTGTTATATATGTCTCTTGAGAGGCTCTACCAGAGTCTGAAAAATACAGAAATGGATGTTTGCAGCCAACTATAGGACTGAGTACAGGGTCCCCAATGGAGGAGCTATAGAAAAGACCCAAGGAGCTGAAGGGGTTTGCAGCTCCATAGCCGAAACAATATCCCAGGGACTAAACCACCAACCAGAGTACACATGGTGGAACTCATGGATCCAGCTACATATGTAGCAGAGGATGGCTTTGTTGGTCATCAGTGGTAGGAGAGGCCCTTGGTCCTATGAAGGCTCTATGTCCTGTAAGAGAATGCCAGATCCAGGAAACGAAAGTGGGTGTGTGGGTTAGGAGGGGGAGGAGGAGGATAGGGGATTTTCAGAGGGGAAACCAGGAAAGGGGATAACATTTGAAATGTAAATAAAGGAAATATTTAGTTTAAAAACAAAAAAGAAATTATCAACATCCTTAGTCATCAGGGAAATGTAAATCAAAACAACCCTGAGAATTCACCTCACACCAGTCAGAATGGTCAAAAAACTCAGGTGATAGCAGATGCTGATAAGGATGTGGAGAAAGAGGAACACTACTTCATTGTTGGTGGGATTACAAGCTGGTACAATCACTCCAGAAATCAGTACAGAGGTTCCTCAGAAAATTGGACATAGTATTAACCGAGGATCCAGCTATACCAGTCTTTGTCATGTACCCAAAAGATATTCCAGCATATAACAAGGAGACATGCTCTACTATGTTCGTATCAGCCTTACATATAGTAGCCAGAAGCTGGAAAGAACCAAGATATACTTCAACAGAGAAATGGATACAGAAAATGTGGTACATCTACACAGTGGAGTACTACTTAGCTATTAAAAACAATGACATAATGAAATTCTCAGGCAAATGGATGGAACCAGAAAATACTACCCTGAGTGACATAACCTAATCACAAAAGAACACATATGGTATGGTATGAACTCATTGATAAGTGGATATTAGCTCAAAAGCTTGGAATACCCAAGATACAATTCACAGACCATATGAAGCTCAAGAAGAAGGAAGACCAAAGTGTGAATGTTTAGATCCTTCTTAGAGGGGTAACAAAATACTCACAGGAGCAAACACTGAGACAAAGCATGGATCAGAGACCGAGGGAAAGTCCATCCAAAGACTGCCCTACTTGGCGATCCATCCCACATACAGTTACCAAATACAAACACTGTTGTGGATGCCAAGAAGTGCATGCTAACAAGAGCCTGAAGTAGGTGTCTCCTGAGAGGCTCTGCCAGTGCCTAATAAATTCAGAGGGGGATGCTAGCAGCCAACCATTGGATTGAGCATGGGATACCCAATGGGGCCCTCAATGGAGGAGTTAGGGAAAGGACTGAAGAAGCTGAAGGGGTTTGTAACCCCATAGGAAGAGCAATAGTATCAACCAACCAGACCCCCAAGAGCTACCAGGAACTAAGCCACAAAGCAAGAAGTACACAAGGAAGGACCCATGGCTATAGCTGCATATAAAGCAGAGGGTGGTTTTGTAAGGTATCAATCAGAGAAGAGGCCCTAGGTCCAGTGAAGGTTTGATGCCACAGTGTAGGGGAATTCTAGGGCAGAGATGTGGCAGTGAGTGGGTGGGTGGGGGTCATACCTTCATTAAAACAGGGGAAGAGGGATGGGATAGGGGGTTTTTGGAGGTGGGAACTGTGAAAGGGGATAACATTTGATATGTAAATAAAGAAAATATCCAATTAAAAACAATTAAAAAAATCTTTGAGATGACTGGGTAGCCCCATCCTTTGACCAGGAACTGTGCCTATCTACTGGAGGTGCTCTCCTATTTATGTTTTATTTATATATTTATTTTCCTACATATGAATATATGCACATAAATTTACATTATTTATATTTATATTTGAAATATAAATTAAGTAACTATTGTAATCTTTTACATATATTCATAATTAAATATTTTTGTATATGTAGATCTTTGAATGGCAATCATTATAAGATCATTAAGGTCATCAAACATGGAAACATTTCTAAAACTATCATAGATAAAAGAAACCCTACAAACCTACTACTGGATATAATGAAGTGAGCTGGATGAATCTCTGAAATGGAAAGGGGACAGTGGGTCTCTGGAGAAGTTTGAATTTTGGTGATATTTGCCTTTTTAATCTCATTCCTACATCAGAATATTATGTTATGAGAAATGTTTGCCAAGGAAAAGGTAAACATATAATGTAAGTGTAATAAAACCCAAAATCTAGGTCCAAGAACAGATTCCTAAAGACACATACAGTTCATCCCTAGAAGTTGCAAAAATGTAAAGTAAAAAATAATTTTGTTATTTTATATCATTGAAATATTTATTATTTTATAGTTTATTTTAACAGTGATGGAATAAGCCTATATCACTCAAATAATTATAGCTAAATTTATCCCTATCTGTTATTTATTTAGTTTGTGTTCATATTAAAGTTTCTCTGTATCATAAGAAAAACTTGATAAAATATGTAAATTCTATAAACAGAAAGCTCTCCTCTTAAATATGTGTATTTCTTCAAGGAATTAAATCAAGAAATTATAGAACAGTGATAATTTTAATCATTCAAGAACATTTAAAATTTTACTATGATTCTGTGAAACAAATGCAACTTAACTTTCATGCTCTTGTCTTTTTTTGAGGCAGTCCAGTTCATCAGACTATAAACGTTGAAATTACAGTTCACATTCATAAACTTTGTACTTTTTTTCTATTGCTTTTCTGAAAGCAAGTGGTAATGGTTACACAGAGAATTTCACCATCATAACTTGTAACTGTAGTTCTATTTGAGTATGTGTACAATATCTGCCTTGATTTTAAATATTGCTTTTATTTTTGACATAGTTTGTGGATATCTATCCAATTTCTACATGTAGGAAAATTGTGCACACACATTCTCAAATATACATGTTCATATAGATGTCAATTCATGAAATGTGGTCTAGATG
>JADRCC010569966.1:0-11658 GCA_019843855.1 Hylomyscus alleni | reverse complement strand
CCAGCAGGCACAGCTGATATGATGAAAATGGCTGCTGTTTGGCTCAAAAGACTATTCAATAAGGCATGTCATTATTTTCCCTGGTCCTGAGAGAGCTGAGCCGGCTGAGCTCTGGGAGCCTCTGTACGCAACAGGGAGATACGTAGCAGGCAGAGGCAGGAGGCTGCTTCTTGATATGCAACATGTGAGGGTCAGGTGCTATGTCTGGCTTCCTCCCTGTCCTCCAGGAGCACCGAGGGCTGCTGACCATCCGATACCCCATGGAGCACGGTGTGGTACGGGATTGGAACGACATGGAGCGCATCTGGCAGTACGTCTACTCTAAGGACCAGCTGCAGACCTTCTCCGAGGAGGTGTGGTACTCACCCTTCCCTCCAAACCCCCAGCTTTCTGACTGCCTATGATAGAACTTCCTGTTCTGTGTGGTGTGTGTATGTGTGTGTGTATACCCAGTGATAGCCAGGCGAAATGTTCCAGGGCTTGGGGTTTAGAGCTGATTCAGATGGAGTCCTTGGGAGGGACAGGTGGTGGTTTTAGCTCAGGAAAGCTCTTCGAGGGCCTATCCTGTTTTTCGTGTGTGACTCCCTCATCTCTCACAGCATCCTGTTCTTCTAACGGAGGCCCCACTGAACCCCAGTAAGAACCGGGAGAAAGCGGCAGAGGTGTTCTTTGAAACCTTCAATGTTCCTGCACTGTTTATCTCCATGCAGGCCGTGCTCAGCCTGTGAGTGCCCTAAGCCCTGATGTCCCGGGAGGCACAGCCTCCTGGTCCCCTCCATGCCTTCTATACTAGTAAAAAATAATATCCCAGGGTCCCTTGCGGGGTTGAGGAGATCCTTTCACCACAGTGGCTAAAGTAAAAGAATACTGACCTGGTGGCAGGTACGCAACAGGACGCACCACAGGAGTGGTTTTAGATTCGGGGGACGGGGTCACTCACGCTGTCCCCATCTATGAGGGCTTTGCCATGCCACACTCCATCATGCGGGTAGACATTGCGGGCCGGGACGTCTCCCGATATCTGAGGCTGCTGCTGCGCAAGGAAGGGGCTGACTTCCATACCTCAGCTGAGTTTGAGGTTGTCCGGACCATCAAAGAGGTAAAAAAGAGCATGGGGTTTGTGGGCGTGGCCGGGGAGGGGGTAAAGAGAATGGGGGCGGAGCCTAGCCAGGGCTGGGGATAAAGTGCATGGGTCGTGGGCGTGGCTGGGACTGGGGAGACCAAGGCAAGAAAGCAAGCTCTGTCTACTAGTAACCCTGCTGTAGCCTGCTAAAGAGTCTGCCCTGCCCATACAGCGAGCTTGCTATCTGTCCATCAACCCACAAAAGGACGAGGCTCTAGAGACTGAGAAGGTGCAGTATACCCTTCCAGACGGCAGCACGCTTGACGTAAGTAACCAGGCCTGACTCTAGGGCGTGGGGAAAGGGCTGGCTTCTCTGGAGAACCTGTGCCTCAGCCATCTTCTCCACAGGTGGGGCCTGCACGCTTCCGAGCCCCTGAACTGCTGTTCCAGCCAGACCTGGTGGGGGATGAGAGTGAGGGGCTCCATGAAGTTCTGGCCTTCGCCATCCACAAGTCCGACATGGACCTCCGCCGGACGCTCTTCTCCAATATCGTTCTGTCAGGGGGCTCAACACTCTTTAAAGGTATTGTTGGGGGTGGGGGATGGTGGCAAGGCCACAGGCCCAGGATGTCTGGCACCTCAGAGCACTCTCTGGAGCCGGCTGTGTGCCGTTTCTATCACGTGTTTGGTGGTTGTCAGTGAGCTGAGTTGTCTGATAGGAGATGCTTTTAGCTGTTGCACTGCCAGGCAGGAGGGCTTACACCTGTCATTTTATCCTCGGGAAACTAAGGCAGGAAGATCATGAGTTCAGTGCCAAGCCTGGACTCCTTTAAAAAAAAAAAAAAAAAAAGAAAAGAAAGAAACCAAAACAATAATCAGGCACTAGAGTGAAGTAAGTTTTCCTTAGCCATGACTTTGCAGTGCTCAGTGAAGACACAGGGTCAGGTAGAGCTGCGTGACCTTAGATTACATCCCACGTCAGTCTCTGGGCAAGCTCTGCCCACCCACAGCCAGGGTGCTACATCATGGCCCCTCAGCCGTGGGAAGACATGCAGAAAAGGGATAGCAACAGCTAGGGTCTAAAGGCCACCGTGGCAAGGAGGTGGGCTGTGGTCCAGGCTTGGCCATCCTTGTATCCACAGGCTTTGGAGATAGGTTACTAAGTGAAGTAAAGAAGCTTGCCCCGAAGGATGTTAAAATCAAGGTAAGACCTCTGGGGCAGAGGGTGCTGGGTAAGGAGATGGGACCCCTGCCGAGCCCGTTTCCAGTTCTGCACTGTGTCCGACCACTCATGGCCTTGCTGCCTTGGGTTTGAGGGTGGCAGTGTATGTTTATACAATCCTTTGCTCCTAGATCTCTGCTCCTCAGGAACGACTGTACTCCACATGGATCGGGTGAGACTGGGCTCAAGGAGAAGGGCTTGGGGAGAGAGTGGCCAGGGGAACTGGTGGGCTTCTTTCTCAAGTAAAACAGTGAGATCCAAGGACCCAGGGATGGCAGTTGGCCCAGCCCACAGGAACTAACAACTGGTGTCTCTTCACCCTCACAGCGGCTCCATCCTCGCCTCACTGGACACCTTCAAGAAGATGTGGGTATCCAAAAAGGAATATGAAGAAGATGGCTCCCGTGCGATTCATCGCAAAACCTTCTAATGCCTATGGAGGGTGGACATATTGGGAGAGAGGGAGGAAAGGGGAGCCAGAGCCCTTGACCTCTTTTGGCCTGGGTTCGTGTTCTAAGATTAGGGTCCCCTGCATGCCCTGACCCCGGAGCAGGTGGTGCAGTCATGGTCACCTGCAGCCCTCCCCTCCCCCTGTGCTCAACATACACACAGACACACAAAGAGTAATGTTTAGCTGCATGGATGGCAGTCCCAAGGTGGAGCATAGGAACTGAGGAACCCAACACTGAGTTGGATGAGTGACCCTCTCAGCAGGGCCACTTTGGCCTGTGGTTCCTTGCTCTGGCCTTGAAGCTCTAAGACCAGACTCACGTGCTCCATTTGCTCTGACAGGCTCCCAATGGGTCTAGACTCCCTGGATCTCTGGAGTAGGCTGAAGGGAGGGACAGCCACTCCCTTCAGGGTGGTGAGGCCCAGTGGTGTTTCATGCTGCCTCCTCTTTCTGGCCTGACAAGGCAAATGTCCTACATAGGACTGACTAGAGAACAGTCCTCCATTCCCACTGAGGGAATGTAGTCAGGAGTCAGAGCATCAGAGCCATGGGCAGCCACAGCTCATGGTTTGCCCCACTCTTTCAAAGCACTACACTGATTTGCTACTCCCTCCTTTTTCCCTCGGTGCCCTGGACAGGAAGGGGTTAATGGTCTTTATTTGCTGAGGGAAAGCCATTTAATCATGACTCAGACCTAAAGGGTAGGCATGTTCTCACCTCCCTCAAGAAAAGTCTTCACCATGACCAGGGCCTCCCCTCCCTCTCCAGATCTGAACAGTAATTTAACACAGTTGCCTGAAAAATACTTGTTTTTATAAATCATTATAGTAATAATTATGGACAAGGCCCTGTGTGTGGCTCTGATTCTTGTGGCTCACCCATCCCAGGGGGCATTGAGAGAAAGGACACTGGCAGAGCCCAGGAGCTTGTGGCAACAGGACAGGTGAGGGCAGCCTCAGACCCTCCTGCTGTGACCTGCTAGGGCTGCTGGGTGCCTCCCACGTGTTGGGAGCACCTCTGCAGGTGTGCAGGCACTGGCAGTGATGCAGGCTTAGCAGCTTACAGCAGGACGGGAAGGAAGGGCAGCCTGGGAATGGATCAGGCTCCACAGGAAGAAGCAGAACATAGTCTGCAGGGGTCCTGCAGGCAGCAAGAGCTCAGCAAGTAGAGCAGTGTGCTTGTTGTATGTCGGTGCATACTGCACAACATGTATTTGAGGCTGAGGAGAACGAAATACAAAGCGTTCATCTTAGAGGCGAAAGATGCCAGCCATTTTGGAACAATGTTGGGCTGATGGGGTTAGGGCTGCACCAACAGGTGGGGCACACTGCCTTGTAAGAGCTCGGTCAGTCAGTGGTTAGGGAGAGTCCTTTGACAATGAGGCTGGGGAGGGAAAGTTGGCAAGGAAGGTAAATTGTCTGGCACAGTGACATAAACCAAAGAGGTCAGATGGGCTAGCATGTGGAGGGTCTGAAGAAAGGATGTTAACTGTGTGCTAGGTGACAAGTTTTCACTATGGAAGAGTAGTGACAAGAGCTAAGTGTTGAAAGCTGTAGGCCAAAGTACTGATCAGGAATGTGTGTAGGCAGTGGATTCTGGGCGGCCGTGTGGTCATAGCACGGCATCAAAGTTTACACAGAAGCCTGTGCTAAGGGACCCTGCAAACCAGCTCTTGTGCGGGGTTCTGCTGGCATCACTGGCTCCCAGTCACCTGTGTTTGGAACTTTTCCTGCTGAACTCCTCCTCCTCATGCCAACATTTGTCAGTCTCTGAGTCTGTGGTCTGCAGTACCTCTGCTACCCATCCTTTCCTATTAGGGCCCCAGCCTAGCTCATGACCCTGCTCCATCCTGCCCACCCAGTGTGTTTGCTCATAATCTACTGTGCGGGTAACCACCTCAAACCTGTAATGAGTTATAAGCCATACAATAAAATATTCATGAGTCCTTATGAGTAAATATAGCTGTGGGGGGAAAGAAGAAACACCAGTTCTTTGTTGAGTAGAATTCCAGTTCCTGGGAAAATATACCAGCTGGTGTGATGCGGGCCAAATCACTTCTAGGAACCACGGGCTGCCACATTTGCGGTCTTTCCATCCCTACCTTAAGCATACCCATCCTGTGCTCTGTTTGCTTGCTAGCTCTGCTGCTGTTTTCACAGGAATGGGCCCTTGTATCTTTATAAAGCCCTGCATACCCCCATACCCCTCTCGCCAGGATGGCCTGGTAAGGGGTAGCCTGCTGTAATAGAGCTCCAGCTGAGGAAGGCAGCTGGACTAAGCCTCATGTCCTGAGTTACAGGGATGAGCCGGTTTTACTCTTCTAACACTGACAAGAACACTTACCTGTGTGCAAGAAAGCACTAGGTTAGAATATATACACAGGTTTTCTATCTGTCTGCTGTGAGGGCATCCCAATAACAGTGAGCAGTGTCCAGACCTTGGCTTCTAGGCACTATGCTTCAGTTCTCTAGGGTGTAAAGAGCTCATGTGTCTAAGCAACACATGGACCAGATGGAAGCAGCCGTCCATACTCCAGTCTGTAATATAAGCATTACAATAAAATAGTTGTGAGTTGCTGGGCAGTGGTGGCACACACCTTTAATCCCAGCACTTGGGAGGCAGAGGCAGGCGGATTTCTGAGTTCAAGGCCAGCCTGGTCTACAGAGTGAGTTCCAGGACAGCCAGAGCTATACAGAGAAACCCTGTCTCGACTGAGTTAGGGTTGAAGGGATGGCTCAGGTAATAAAGTACTTACTTGAAAGCCTGCCTTCATGTATAGACTTCCTTCCTTTGTGTTCCTGTGTCTGGGGGGCTCTCAAAATAATACAGGCTGTGGCTTACTTCTGGTTGCCCCCAGTACTTGATGGGAAGATACCTATCAATAAGGCTACCCACACACTGGTGACAGGGCATGTAAAAATTATACTGGAACTGCCAGAAGCTTCCTCCCTGTGGCTCACTCAGCAGTGCAAGGTGTTAGCAGGCTGCTGTGGGGGAAGAGCTATGAACTGAGATGACTGGCCCGCCAAGAGATGCCCACGGGTGCGATTGTGACACCAAAGTCTAGGGAGTAACCAACCGCTGATTGAAGAAACATGGCTGGGAGCAGCAAATCTGTCCAAGCATGGGTGGCTGGGGAGGCTTACCGCCCCAGCATGAACCTATGGCCATTATTCTGCTAAAAAGACAGTATCAAACTCCCCTCTAAATTCTCATTTAATTAGTGCAGCTCTCAGACCTTAACAGAGAAATTAGTTTGTACAGTGGATGCTTGTAACCACAAACTTGCAACTGGTCAAAGTTCAAAGACTCCGTGACCCCTTAGAGAGCTCAGCCACCGAAGAGACACCCATAGTACTCCTCCTGCCCCCTCCCCAAAACTCAGACCACTAAAGAGGCAGAAAGTTTGTAAGGGCCAGGGGTTGGGAAGGACTGGAGTGAAACTCTCTTCTGGCTGTGATAGGCAGGACTAGTGCACCCAAGAACTCATGGCAGCTCTGGACGCCTGCACAAGATCAAGCCAGTTGGCCTTCTAGCATGGCGTGGAAACAGGTTCATGAATTCCCACCCCTAACTCAGGGACTATGGGCAGTTGATTGCTTCTGTGGGAGAGAGTCTGTTCTTAAGTGTTTAAGTTGCTGCTAAATTGACCTGTGTTCCAGTAGTTGGCTCCACACCCACAAATATATAAACAGCACAAATGGAAGTTGGGTTGTTAAAATTTAAAAACTACAGACAAGGTCAAAGAGAATAAATAAGACAGGAACTGCCCCAGGCATCACAATGGAAGGAAATGTGACTCTGAACTGGACCCTCTTGCTGGGAACGACACTGAAAAGCTGGATGTGGTGACACATACCTGTAATTCCAGCAACTAGGAGGCTAAGGCAAAAGGACCTGAAGTTTGTAGCTGGGCTATACAGCAACATTTTTCACTCACGCATACATCATAAAAAATACAAAACTAATGAACATTTAGGAAAACTTGATGCCTAAGGACTAGGTGACAAATATATAAACCGTACTTTCCTAATTTTGATAGTCACACTGGAGGAATTAAGAGTCTGTAAGATGTAATGTAAGAGCTAAAGATGCCGCTCAGTAGGTAAAAGCACTTAGCACACAAGCCTGGTGTCATGAGTCAACCTCCCAAACCCATACACAATGGAAGGACAGAGCCAACCTCACAATGTTGTCCTGACTTCTATGTGTGCCATGGACCATATGGTCACAAACGATGCACATGCATTTGTGCACACAGAAAAATTAAAACCAAAACAAAAAGCTGCACCAGTGGTGGCCTGCAGCTTTAATTCCAGCACTCAAGAAGAAGAGGCAGGCAAGTTTGAGCCAGCCTGGTTTACACAGGGAGTTCTACACCAGCCAGTTAGATCCAAAAAACAAAAAACAAAAAAACCATACATACCTGATGGAGCATGAGACTGGCAATTTGCAAGTAGTCCTGGAAATGTTTATCCTTGACCTTGAAGATAATTTGACTTTCTATTTTCTTGGTGACAGGAGACAGAACCAAAGGCTCAGATGAGGCCCTCTTCTGTGCACAACACTGCATTTCCTTCAGAGCCCAAATGCTCCTGGGAGGTACAGGAGCTACTCAAGCCCATGTGGCTAGGCAAGACTAGATGCACCTGGGGAGCCAGAGCTCTGCTACCCCCAGAGACTGCGTCCGTGGCATGGATGGCCTGGGTCCTAAGACTCGGAGATCTTGGGTGATTCCAAAGTGCAGCTAAATGAAAGGCCTATGGACTCAAGGATTCACTAGTCTGTTTTAGGTTCTTATTGCTGCTATAAAAAGTTAATCACAAATGTAGTGACTTAGGATATAAAATTGTTATTATCTTACATCCCAGCTCAATATGGGTCTCACTGAGCTAAAATCATAGCGTCCATAGGTCTTCATATCTGGAGACTAATCACTCTTGCCTGCCTTCCAGAGACCATCTGCATTTCTTGGCTCCTTTATTCCTGTGCATGTATGTCCTAGCAAGTGTGTGGAGGGCAGAGGACAGCAGGAGGTGGTTCCCTCCTTCCACCATGAGGGTTCCAGGGATTGGACTCAGTCATCAGGCTGGGTGGCCAGCCAGCCAGCTGTTCCTAGCTCTAAGGTCAGCAACCCCAGTTCCATCTACAACTTTAATTCCTATTTGCTGTATGACCTAAAGTACATACATGTTTGGGGGAGTTAGGATGTGGACATCTTGAGAGGATTATTCTGCATACCAAAGCCTGAAAATGTCCTACAGATTTTCCTCTCTGTGATGATAACAATTGTTAAAAGAAAAGCAGTGAGGAGGATTTGGCAATGAGAAGCCTGGGAGAACACAGACTGCCCTAGTGATCTAGATATTTCTATACAACGTGATGGAGCGTGTAAAACAAACAGTGCAGTGCACCAGGCTGCAGATGGGAACACTTCCCAGCAGTATACGGAGTCTTCAGGGTACAGCTAGTGAGGAACAGCATTCAAGTGGGATTGGCAGAGTAAGATTTAATAGCTCTGTGGGATTCCCTTCCCACAGGAAAGGTCTCAAGTGGCCATTGCTGCCTGAGTGCTTGGAAGCAGAGAAGATCACTCGCAGTAGAGTGGAAGCAAAGGTTTAGACTACACCTTCCAAACAGGTCACTGAGATGGTGGGCCACTCGGCTTTCTATCCTGAAATCAACCCTGAAATTATGCATGGTGAACCCACTTGATAGTAATCAAAGTCACCTCTGGCAAACTTCAACACAGAATGAGAAGATGTTTCCACTTTATAGGTATCTGTTTTGAGAATTTTACCAACATATCATAAACTTGCTGGCCAAGACGAGCTATTGCTGTCCTCCCCAATTTGTATTTCCACGAGTATTTCCAAAGAAAACCTCTTCACACATAAAAATGTATTAAATACCTAGATACCAATAGTAAGTTCAAATTATTACTATTATTTTATAGAGTAAGGTCTTGTTGCCCAGGCTCAGGTATCTTCTCATGGCAGACTCTCAAGTGACTGAGACTTCCATGACACATAGTGTTTCTCTCTTTCTTTTCTTAATTCTCTCTCCTTTAAAGGGAACCATTGGCAGATGCAGAGATCAGTGATAGTTCTCACTGGAGGACAGAGTGGACTGGAGCTCTATAATGTCCTTCCCCTAAGTACAGCATTAGGGTTAGAGTGGCTCAGTAGCGAATGGCCCAGCTATTCAACCACTGGCAGAGCAAAACAGAACCATATAGACCTGAGCAAGCAAGGCCAACATATTGTCACTGCTCTTGCCCTTAATAATCCCCCTTGGGTTTTGCCACCTCTATCATTATATAAAAGTTAAACTGAATTTTTAGCCTGGCCATGGTGGCAGATGCTTTTAATCCCAGCACACGAGATCTGAAGTCAAGGCAACCTTCGACAGAGTGAGTTCCAGGACAGCCAAGGCCACACAGAGAAAAGAGAAACCCTGTCTCGAAAAACAAACAACAAAAAGTTTAAAATTTTTTAAAAATAAAATTCTAACAACTCTATACTGGTTTTACATTCTAAGTGGATGTCAAGCCAGTATCAAAAGATAGGTGGTCTCAATATATATACAAAAAACTACAGAAATAAGACTAGCCAGCTATGGGAGGAGCCAGTGCAATGGCTAGTCTTTATTAGAGAGAAGTTTTCCTTTACATTCTGAAAAGTTAACACAGGGACTCAGTGGGCCATTTGGTGGGGCACCAGCTTGTAATGGGCTCCACAGTTTGGGCATCGCTGACTCTCGCCTTTGTGTAGCCAAAACCAGATGACAGTACAGTTGTCCTCTTCACCTGAAAGGGAAAGACGGTTGAAAGTCATCCAATGTCCATGGACAAAGGGAGGCTTTCAACATTCACCTGTTTCCTACAGACACTTCTTCAGACACAGCAACAAAGCTGCTGCTGACTAAGAGACCACTTCAAGCTCCACTCTTTCCAATGAAAACATGGGGCTGAGTTTACCTGTGAGTAAGATAAGCCTTGTATGGGGTCACTGTAGGGTCTAACAATTCCAGTCCCTATGGAGAATTCCAAAACAGGAACTGTACTCTTGTGTATCCCTAGTGCCTGAAACAAACAGTACCTGGCTTATAATCTGGGCTAGAAAGATAGTTCAGCAATTAAGAGCATGGACTGCTCTTCCACAGGACCCACACCAAGTGGCTCACAACCTTGCTTGTAACTACAGTTCCAGGGACATCTGACTTTTGTGGCTTCTCATGCAATACTGAGACAGTCAAGAACCCTTACAACAATTTATACACATATTTTTATGCACATAGAGCCCGTCATACTTACGTATCTGAAGCAATTTATAGACATTCTGTGTAGCAGGTTATAAACAAATGGGCCAGAAAACAAAAACAAGGTACTTACAGATGCAGCCCACTATTCTCTTGTTACTGACGGATGGGACTAGATTAGGGTCTTCCTTGGTGCCTGAAGCTGCCTTTGGAGGTAGCATATTGTATGGGTCCTGAAAGAGACAAGAGTTGACTGTTGGCTAATTATGACGGATAATCCTTGCCACTGCACTGCAAAGGGACTGTTCCTACAAGCTGGGTTGTCAGAACCAAACGCTGGCTGACAGGACACTCCTCTGATCCCATCCAAGCCCAAGGGCTCTAGAGGACACAGCGCTTCTCCTCACCAGTCCCTTCTGTGCTGCTATCATGATCTCCCTCTCCAGCCCGGTGGCCTGCTCCTCATCAGTAGGGACACCACCTAAAAGAAGAAAAATGAATCATGGCAACTGATAACACCACGATGAATACACGCTAAAAAGATCACACGAAAAGGGTGACGTTATATGTTTCTTTGGTGGCTTCCCAAGCTACCCATCTCCACAGTCCCCTAAGCCCACTGAGGCATGACTCCCAAGCCGTGCCGGGTTTCCTTTCCCATCGCGGAAGCTTGGTTTTTCGACTTTCCCTAAAATCAAGTCACGAGTATATTGGCTGCAGGCGGGCAAGGGATTTGAATGTCGGTCCAGCGCTTTCTCATCCCTCCAAGTCCCTGTCTTCCAAGGTCACCCGGCACCTTCCAGTTAGGGCACTTTGAAAGCGGGGTCAATCAGGTGGGCGGCCGAAATTACAGCAAGACCGGGCGGAGCGCCGGCTCCCGGAGCCTAAGGTGGTCAGCAGGGCTTGAGAGAGCTCTAATGGCCGACCCCGCTCGACCGCACACCACCAACCACCCCGGTGGCCAAGGACACCGGCCTGGCGCTCCCAGCCGACCACGTACCTCCAGAAGCCATGGATCGGGTCGCGGCCGCGCCACGGGGCCCGTGGGCCCTCAGGGCCTGCGTCGCCAAAGCGCCCACTCCGCGAAGTAACCTTGAAGCCATCTCGCCCGAGACAAGCAGATGCACTTCCGGGAACAAGCTGAGCAAGACAGGCGGGACTTCCGTTGGTGAGCTTCTAACTACGCCCGGTCAGCCTTCCGCTTCCTGCCCTCCGGCCAGCCGAAGCAGCGCTAAAAGTGGACGCTGCACATGCGCAGCTCTGCCTTTCCCCCTCCCGCCACCCGCCGCGCAGACTCCCGCCGCCGCGGGGGCGTGGCGTCAGTCACCGTGACCGCTAGCGGTTTGCGGATTCCTGGCCGTTCCGCTTGCGTGCTCGCGCCCCAGTGTCCCAGCCACATAGGAGTTCTTGTAGTGGAGATGCTGTGGAAGCCGAAGTCCCCACAATCAGGGACTTGCACCACGAATAATACAATCTTGGGCGTGAGCTTCAGGAAGGCTGTTGTGTTTGTTATGCCTGTTAGCCGCGGGTTCGCGTCTGCAGACAGAGCTTTAGCCATTACCAATTTGTTGCAATGACCCACTCCGTCAGAATTTGACAGGACCTCCCCACAGTCTTAGCCTCCACTCTCTGTTTTGTTTTGTTTTGTTTTGTTTTGTTTTG
>JADRCC010569965.1:0-15698 GCA_019843855.1 Hylomyscus alleni | reverse complement strand
AGGCATGAATCTATGGTGATTGAAGAAGAGTTAGAGTTTCACTGAAGTAATTTTAAAAGTGTGTATGTGTGTGTGTGCGCGTGCGCGCACGTGCGTATATGTGCGTGCGTATGTGCGTGCGTGTGTGCGTGCGTGCGTGCGTGTGTGTGTGTGTGTGTGTGTGTGTGTATGTGCATGTGTGTGACAAAGTGAGTGTGGAGATCGAGGTCACAGGACAATTTGGGGGGTTCTGTTCTGTCCCTCCACCATTGGGTCCTAGGAAATGAACTCAGGTCAGTCAGGCTTTGCAGCAAGCACCTTCACCAACTGAGCCATCCTAGCCCTGTTTGTTTTTAGTAAAGTTTTGGTTTTCTGTGACTTCATACATCCTGGATACGAGTCATTTATCAGGAGTGTGCTTTGTACCTTCTTGATGTTCTTCAGCTAATGGGGAAAGGGCGGGAACTCACCACTTCATTGATGGCTTTGATGAAATAAAGACTGTCCTTACACAAGTAAAACAATCTCACAACTCCTGAAACAGAAAAATAAGAGACTGTGAGACTAGAGATCCAGGGAGGGCTGGAGCACAGCATCCGACTCTAAACTTCCAGTCCTGCCCTTGCTCCGCAGCCCCAGGTAGCCTATGCTGCCCCTGGTCTCCCAGCCTTCCTCCACCTTACTTTGAAATATTCAGTCTGTTCCTCTTCCCAGTCCCTTCCTACTTAGCTAGTGTTGCTTTCCTGGAAGACTCCTATAAGCCCAGCATCCAAACCCCACGCCCCCAGCTCTGCCCATCATTCCACACTCTTTCACATGGGCACAGCTGTGTGCTGTGGATGTGTTGGGTTCATAAGCTCCTTTGAGAGAAAGGCTCCTCCCTTACCTTTTTGTGTGCCTTAACCCACTAGGCTCCTCATGTGGTCAATTCTGTTGAATTCAGGATGTGATTGTCACCTGCTGTGACTTACATTTCTTGAGGAGCCTTCCAGTTACTCATAACCTGCCTTTGTACCCATGATATAGACAGATCACATAAAGACATTTAGCTTACTGTGGGTATAATTCTAATCCATCTTAATAAAGATTCATGGGAGCTGGAGAGATGGCTCAGCAGTTAAGAGCACTGGCTGCTTGCTCTTCCAGAGGTCCTGAGTTCAATTCCCAGAAACCACATAGTGGCTCACAACCCTCTGTAATGAGATCTGATGCCCTCTTCTGGTGTGTCTGAAGACAGCTACAGTGTACTCATATAAATAAAATAAATCTTTAAGCCGGGCAATGATGGCACATGCCTTTAGTCCCAGCACTTGGGAGGCAGAGGCAGGCAGATTTCTGAGTTCAAGGCCAGCCTGGTCTACAGATTGAGTTCCAGGACAGCCAGGGCTCTACAGAGAAACCCTGTCTCAAAAAACCAAAAAAAAAAAAAAGAAAAAAAAAAAAAGAAAAAAAAAGTCTTTAAAAAATAAATAAAGATTCATGGGATAGTTACTCCATGATACTGACTGAACAAGGGACACCAAGGTAGTCTACTTTCAAATTCACTCAAAGAAGGTGAGCCAGACATGAAACTACTTACATAACAGGTCATAATGACTATGGCTTGTTCTTTAGCCCCAAGTCCCACCACATCCTATATAGATATCCTCCAGGTACCTCAGCTCTGTGGGCGCTCAAATGACCTTCTTCAGCTCACACGCCCTGAGCACCTTCCCTAGCACTGTTATCAAGGGATGGCATGGCCGTCCATGCAGGTGTCTAACGCAGATAGCAATCACCACTGCCCAGAATGTTTTCCTCGCCATAAATATGTTTTATCCTTTAGCCTTCTTGGTAGAAGGGATAATTGAGACAGGTTCTCACGTAATTCCGGATGGCCTCAAAATCCCTACATAGCTGAAGATGACCCTGAACTTCTGACCCTCTTGCTTCTGCCTTGCAAGTACTGGTCACACATGTAAGCTGCTACTTGCTGTATCTATTGTATTCCTCTTGACACCAAAAGAAATTGAAATGTTCTCTTACAACTTGTTTATTTTTAGAGGGGGCATGTGTGCCACACATATGTATGGCGGTCAGAGGACAGTCTGCAGGAGTCAGTTCCCTTCCTCCACCAAGTGAGTTCTGGGGGTGGAACTAAAGCATGGTAGCAAGCCTCTGCCCGCCAGGCCATCCTGCCGGCTCTCTTAAAGGCCTTTGGCTTTGAACACTTAGAAGGAAGGTGCAAAACCAGAACCAAAAATTCCCTTGTCTCTTCCACCTGCCTCACCTCAGCTAAGTTCGTATCTTGCACCACTACAGTACAAGTTTCTTTTTTATTTTACCCTGTCCTGGCTCAGACCTTCATGTTTTCTCTCTTAAATGAAAAAAGCAGTGCCCCTCCTCCTTACCCTCCTTTGGTTTTGACTTTTTCAACATGTGTGCAGGTATTTCAACGTGCTCAGGCAGGAGGTGACGTCAGCGGGGTAGCAGGGCTCTGAGGGCTGGAAGGCTGTATGAGCTATCCTGCCTGGTTTGAATAGCCACTGGTTGCTATTTACCTAAAGGAAATGATTTATCCTCTATACCTCAAGATGTCTCTTCCATAAAGGATGCTAATCAACTGTGCTCCTCGTGGACAGGTGAAGAACCAAATGGATCAGCATATGCGAAATATTAGACTAGGCCTGGCACATCCCGCTTGCATGTAGCTCATATTTATGACTATATGAGCAGAGAGAACCCAGCATGCCTGACTTCACTTATACTTTCAAAAGAGACTAAACCGAATGCCAGTCTATAGGTTCCTATAAATTAATCTAAAACAAAGAAGAACAAATACCCATTTCATCCACAGGAACAATAAGTGCATCATTCCCCAAATCTGTGGCCCAGATGGAAATAACATCAGCCTTAAACTTCTCCAAAGCATATATTTTTTTGAAATTGTGCAGATTATAGATTGAGAATCCTTTGGGTCCTCCAATAAACAGATAGTCTTGTGAAACAGCCATACCACCAGGCATTTTGCTGAACTGGGAAAAAAACATGCACATAAAGAGACAAAAATTATTTTCATCTGTCAATGCCACCAAGCAACCTGAGCTGGCTTTTCAGAGAGAAGGACGGGTCTTCCTAGACATATTGTTGCCAAACATGTGCCTGTCAAAAATGTTCGCCCTAAACACTTCACTTTGGGGGAAAGTAGTCAGAGAAACAGAAGTAAGCCTGGGTATATATTCTGAACATGAGCACAAACGCACATCCTGTACTTTATCTGACCTAGTGTCCTGTGGGAAAGAACGACATCTGAATCACTGACAGGTCTCATGGCCATGCACAGGGGGGCCTAATACATTAATGACGCTTTTCAGTGTCAGTAACATGACATAAAGGGTCTTTGTGTAATCTTCAACTAACCATAACACTCTATTTTTTTTGTTTGTTTTTGTTTTTTCGAGACAGGGTTTCTCTGTGTAGACCTGGCTGTCCTGGAACTCACTCTGTAGACCAGGCTGGCCTTGAACTCAGAAATCCACCTGCCTCTGCCTCCCAAGTGCTGGGATTAAAGGCGTGCGCCACCACACCCGGCTAACACTCTATTTCCAAAAGGAAACTGCAGCATGCCTACTGTTTCTCAAAAATGCACCTCTGTTTCTGGTGGAGTTTCTTCCTTCCCTGAATCAGGCATTTTCATTAACATATAAGTGAAAAAAACAAACCAACCAAACAAACAAACAGGCGCTCTGTTCATACCTGGATTTCTGCAGCTGGAGGGTAGATGGCAGGCACGGTCCAGTTCTTCTCAACTTCCCTTAAAGAGTTTCTCTCTTCAATAATTTCCCATGATCGGTCAAACAGATAGTTCACCAGCTTGTTGATCATTCGGTAAGGCTGAGGAAGGGAATCCAGTTCTTGATCCAAGTCCTTGAAGAAAAAATCCTTTTCGTCATCCTTAGGCCAGTCTGCCTCAGTTGGAGATGGAACCTCTAGTGGCCCCTTGCCAAACACAGACAACCTTGGCTTCAGAGCCCGACTTCTTTTAAAAGATGACATCGCAGCAGGTGGCACCGAGACCTTCTGGGAACTCAAAGCTGAGAAGCAAAATGAGCAAAGAGACTTTGAGAAAAAGGTAAACAAGAAGCTAGCCTTCTCTAGCATAGTATCCTATGGGGACCTTCTGCCCCAGGCTGGACTTCCTTACATATCATGATTGCTACCATGGTTCTTGGATGGTCTTCATATTCATTAGGGGACCAAAAGGGCAGGTATCTCACAAGCTAACTCAAGAAGACATGATTGGTGATGGAGAATTAACATTTTGCTATCATTCTTCACCTACTGATAGGACAAGTAACTGCCTTCTGTTCAAATGGAATCCACTTACAGCTGATCTCTTTCCCTGATTCTCTGCCTTTCCAAGTGGCTCTTTTCAAGCCATTGAATCTCCAGGTTTCTCTCCTCTCAGGCCCAATCAGATGCAGCTCATCATGTCCAATTTTTGTGGGACAACCTGTTCCTTCGTCAGTCTCATTTTGTCCCAATTCCTCTACAAGAGTCTACAGTCTAGGACATGAAGGAATACTGACTGCAAGGCCTACAAAATCAGAATAATTAGATATTTCCCAAATGTTTACAACCTAGCAGCTCTCCTCTACATATCTTTATAAGGTACAAACCCATAGGAAGGGAACAATTAATCTGTACTTCAAAAGCTTCAAAGTTGTGTACAATTCTGTGTAAAAGGGATGTTGTAGATTGCCTTGGTGCTGTTTGTATTTTGATGCTAATCCTGACCCCCAATGAGGAGAGGGGCCGATCACATACTCAGGTGATTCCAAGTGAACCTTCTCCCCACTTTAACTGGTCAAATAAAGGCTAGAGCCTGTGATTGGACAGTGGAAAGAAAGGTGGGGCTGGAAGTTTTAGAGGAGAGAGAGGAAGGAAGAAGAAGAGAGGATGAGTCGGAGGGATGAGGAGAGGGGAAGATGGAGGAAGAGGTGGTAGAAGATGGAGCAGAACCATGTGGCCTGGAGGAGACACAAGGGGCAAGGGACCTCAGAGCTGGGGAATAGAATAATGTAGTGGTAGATCTGCCCGATCTAGGTATGCATCTTATAAATATTATAACTGAGCTGTGTGTTCTTTGCACGGGCTTATTGGGATTGGAGATTTACCAATACAAATCTGGCTGGTATTAAATATTAAGGTTGTCTGGTGTTTTCCATTGTGACGATTTAGATAGGCAAGACAGAGGGCAAAACCATGGAGAGCGGTCATTGGTGGTTGGTATAGCTGGAGTGGTAGACTGTGGAAAGAGAGCGGTGGTACCAGGTGTTCTCTGGAAGGATAGGTTTGGGCTTAGCAAGCCAGCAGAGGGAACCAGGGCCAGATGGCCATTTTTGGCATCAGGTAAGGAGGAACAGGCAGCTACTGATTCTAGAGCCTAGCTGGAGCTATTGTGGATTTTTAAAATTACAGGCAACAAAGGGATTTCAAATGTCATCATTTTAGATTATTCTATTTATTTGTGTGTGCACGTGTGGAGTTCAGAGGACAGCCTTTGGGAGTTGGTTCTCTCCTTCCACCATGTAAGTCCTAGAAATTTAACTCAGGTCATTGGCTTGATGGCAAGTGCCTTTACCCACTGAGCCATCTCACCAGCACTATCAGAGTTTTGAAAAACATTTAGTGAGGAAATTAGGAGGCATTTTAATCTACTGAACTCAGGGTGGTATGGTCTTATATTATAACATGGCTGTGGTCTATACAGGTTCTATAAATATCCAGCTGCCATCGTGGTCCTACCCTACATGCTTGATACATTTGTGATGTTTTCAACGCATGAGAGATGAGGTTGGTGTTGGGACAAGGGCCACTTGAGGGCATCAGTGAGGACAATAAACTGACCTCACCCAGAGCAAGGAATAATGTATTTCCTTTAATTAGCCAGACTAGACAATCTTGTAAGTCACAAACAGTGGGTAGAGCATTTGGAAGGGTCTAGATTTGGTAGTGGGGCCCAAGAAAGAGTGTTGCACAGAATCACTCACTCACACGGAAGGATGTGTTAAAATACAGAAGACCAAACTGCCTTTGTGTAACTTAACGTCATCTCAAACAAAGCTTAAGAACATTTACAGGAACACAGAACAAAACAATCCAGCATCACTCTGCAAACACGACTGTCCCCTGTAGCAGCTTGCTGTCGGCCATGGTCAAACGCCACCCTGTTCTTCAACATCCAGGTCAATGGCCAAGGGTAGAGTTAGGGTTGCTGCTGAGAGTAGAAAATAATATACAATCCAGGAAAATGATCTGATAGTGCCTTATACAGCTACATAGACATATAGCATCAACAGTCTAGAAGTATGAAAACCTAAATTCACACAAAAACCTGCACGTACATATTTATAACTCCATTTACAACCTCCAAATGTGGGAAGTAGATGGAATGTTCTTCTGTGGATGCATGGATACTGTACTGGCTGGTTTTGTGTGTCAACTTGACACAGGCTGGAGTTATCACAGAGAAGGGAGCTTCAGTTGGGGAAGTGCCTCCATGAGATCCAGCTGTGGGGCAGTTTCTCAATTAGTGATCAAGGGGGTAGGGTCCCTTGTGGGTGGTGCCATCCCTGGGCTGGAAGTCTTGGGATCTATAAGAGAGCAGGCTGAGCAAGCCAGGAAAAGCAAGCCAGCAAGGAACATCTCTTCATGGCCTCTGCATCAGCTCCTGCTTCCTGACCTGCTTGAGTTCCAGTCCTGACTTCCTCTGTTGATCAACAGCCATGTGGAAGTGTAAGCTGAATAAACCCTTTCCTCCCCAAGTTGCTTCTTGGTCATGATATTTGTGCAGGAATAGAAACCCTGACTAAGACAGATACATAGAATGAAATACCATTTGCTAACAGGGTGGGATGGTACTGTCGTCATAAACTAACATCCGTATCTTATTCTGAGTGAAAGAGACCAGTCTCCACACTTAGATACAGAGGGAGTCTATTTATGGAATATTTGCAAAAATCCCAAACAAGTAAGGAGACTATCTCCGGAGCTGCCAGGGTTCTAGGTGGGGAAGGACAGCACGAGGAGTTGCGAGTCAGCAACGGTCTTTCCAAGCTTTGGACCCTGAAAGCCACAGTGCCAATGAATTAGTCAACAGGTGCTTTGCTTACTGGTTGCAGTGATGGCATGACTGTTATGTGATCGCCATTTTTGGTTTCTTATGGGATGGAGAACCGTGGACCTGGCTAAGGACCTCTGGCTGGGAGAGTCACAGGCCTCAGCAGACAACCATTATCCCTGTAAGTGCATATGTTGTCAAAATGTCTCCCAGATATTTATATTCACACTCATAGACTAGTGCTGTCCTCAGCCTTGCTCAAAAAAGCTTCTCTTTGCAGTAATCGTGGTTAACATAAAGACTGGTAAGATGATGAGAGCCAGTGATTGCTAAATGCTCAAACCTTAAATGAGACACCTACAGAGCCTCCCCATTGTGTAGGGAACATTTAGAAAGATGGAGTGGAAAGAATACAGAGGCCAGCTACTGTGGGTGGGAGGCTGCCCTGAAAGGATGTCTGAGGAGCAGGGCAGGGCTGTGGCACTTGTGAACTCACAGCAGCTGCAGTAGCTTGCATGGAGCCTGTAAGACTAAGTCCTTAGACCTTAAGGAGGGTCTCATGAGGCCCCACCTACCTCATCCAGGGTGGTGGTGGAGTCACTGATGAGAGAGAGGAAGCTATTGTCTTTAGAGATATAGCCAAAGGCTGGCAAACTACTTGTGGTTGGGGGAATAACTTTGCACCCATGCTCACAGGAGTGGCCCTAGTTATATTTCACAGAACAAAACCAAAATAAAAGACTTGAAAAGGGAGGGGTGCCGGTGGAAGGAAGAGTGTTGTGCTTATTATTATTATTATTGTGGTTGCTACACTCCCTTTTTGCCTGTAAAGATCTATTAAGGGTTTATATACCAGTTCACATCATTTTACTTCCCAAATAAAAGACAGAAACCTTTAGATTCATAATAAGTACGGTCTGGAGAGATGGCTCAGTGGTTAAACACACTGACTGCTCTTCCAGAGGTCCTGAGTTCAATTCCCAGCAACCACATGGTGGCTCACAACCACCTTAATGAGATCTGATGCCCTTTTCTGGTTCGTCTGAATCGAGTGGGGCTGGAGCGAGCAGGCCGGCAGAGGTCTTGAGATCAACAGCAGCCACAAACATGATGGCTCTCGGCCATCTGTACAGCTACAGTGTACTCATATACATAAAATAAATAATAAAATAAATCTTTAAAAAAATAAGTTTAAAAACATTAGAGCTGGGCAGGTGTCACCTTCTATGCTAACTTATCTATTTCCCTTGGTGATCCCCAAGATTTCCCTTGCCATGTTCTGCCTGGGCCGCTCCTACTCCTTAAGGCCAGCCCTCATGGCCAAGAGCTCATGAACCACCTACCCCATGGTGACTCCAGACTTTCTTCCTTCCCAGCCCATCTTTAGTAACCAATCAGGGATAACTTGGGGGGCAAGGTTTACACAACCAAAGCTGATGTACAAGAATTCACTAGTCTTGGGGCAACCAGGTCTGGGAATCCAGTATTTAGCATTTGAATACATAGCAGCGCCAGACCAACCCCCAAAGAGGAAGAGGTGATGCGAGAGTGGGTGGAGGACAAGAGAGTGGGTGGAAGAAAAGAGAGTGAGTGGAGGACAAGAGGTGGTGGAAGGGATGTGTGAGACCAAGGTGTATTACATATATGTATGAAACTGTCATTTTTTTAAAATGAGTTTGACAGCTTCTTAAAAAGTTAAACACAAGCTGAGTGGTGCTGGTACATGCCCTTAATCCCAGTTCTTGGGAGACAGAGGTAGGCAGATCTTGGAGTTCTAGGCCAGGCTGGTCTGCAGAGAGAGTTCCAGGAAAGCCAGGGCTACACAGAGAAGAAACCCTGCCTCGGAAAGACAAACCAAACCAACAACCAAAGAAACAAAGTGGCACCTACACAGAGGATAATGGTCTAGTCATTCCAACTCTAGGAGTGGCAATAAAAACACTTGCGAGGCTCACACACAATGACTGCATTATTTCTAGGAGCACCAAAGGGGAAATGATTAGATGTTTGACCAGTAGCCAAGCAGATAAACTCTCACACTCCCTGTGGGGAAATAAAATAACACAGCCAAGATGGAACATGGCGTGGTAGTTTCTTACAAAGTGAAACCCTCTGTATAGCTCAGCAATTACATTCCTATGTATTTAAACAAACAAACAAAAAACAAAAAAACAAACAAAAAGCCCTTAAGTTTCATATGAAAATCTGTACTTACATACAGCCATTGTAATTGTGCCAAACCAGAGACCACTCAAGTGCACTTCAGTGGGTCAATGAATAACTATAAAAATTACCCCAAGTACTTGGGCTGGAGAAATGGCTCAGAGGTTAAGAGGACTGGTTGATCTTCCAGAGGTCCAGAGTTCAATTTCCAGCATCCATATAGTGGCTGAGAACCATCTATAATGAGATCTGGTGCCCTCTTCTGGCCTGCAGATATACATGCCAGCAGAATGCTGTATACATAAACCTAAAAAAAAAGTACTGATATGTACAACATGAATGAAGCTCAAGTACATTATGGTAAGTGAAAGAAATCAGGGGAAAAAAACCCACATGATATGATTACATTCCTGTGATATTGTTTAAAATGCAGGAATGCACTGAAAACAAGTGATATAAATCTTGTACTTCAGTAGAAAGAAAAGAACCCTTGTTCATCTCTGTCATCGGACTGATCAACTGTACTCATCCATTTATTGTGGTTCCTACACAGTGAGCCAAGCAGAGCAATTTGTACTTAGCCAGTACTCAACAAATTCTTACTGCTACACAGGAGCAGCTCTGGTTAAACCTACTATGCCACAAAGCAACCTTCCACCCCAAATGATGTGGAAGCAGGGGTGGGGAGTTGGTGGGAGGAGAGGGGGTGGAGGGTTCAAGGACAAGGCTGAGCCACTAGGCTCTTAGAGAGGACTCCCCATTCTCTCGGTGGCTCTTTCTTCTGCAAAGGAGAATTACGCAATCATGGAGCCAGGAGGATATCCTTTACCTAAAACCTTACTTCCCTCTTCTAGTCAAGTCTATGGAAATCACTGCTGAATGATACCCGGCTCCGCACAAGCCTTCCCCAGGAACCAGATGATAACCAGATGAGCACAGGCAGACCTAAATGTTGCCTACAGCACAGCTGTCTGCAGAGATATGGGACATCTAAGGTAGGAGGGGCAAGAGACCAGAAGAGGAGTGGGGGAAGGTCTGGAAGTCATTTCTCTCTATACTACTATATAGTCCAGCTGTGTCTATGGATATCTCAAGGAGCCTTAGAATTCTAAAAGTCAGCCTGGCTTTCTATGTTACTGTGAGAGAGTGTGTCAACCCAGGCACTAGAACATATTTCACAGTTTGTTACTTGTTGTACAACTTTCAAACAGCTAAACACAGAGTCTATAGGTCTGGTGTGTACTTTTACTTGGGGCCTGCAAGTGTTAGGAGCAGGTCTGATGCAAGGAATAAAGAAAGGCGGGAGGCCTGGTTTCACGGCCACATCGAGCAAGCTTACAAACTTCCTTACAAGGAGCGGCCTTGCAGAGCTTCTGCCAGGGACTCTGGGCCTTCTCACTTGCTCTCCCCGCGCCACTCCCACCCTTTCACCAAGCTAGCGCTTGGCAGCCACCATTGTAAAAAGCATGGAGTTCTCTTCTCCTCTTCTTCATCTCTCTGTTCTTGGAAGCTACTGAGATTTACACTTTGTCTGCCCTGTTGTTTTTCTTTCAAACTCGCAGTAAAATCGCCCTCCAGTTTCAATCTGGGCAACTGTTTCTAAATTCTTTTACTAACCCACAATAGGGAGCCTTGATGTCCCCAGTAATAAGATAGAGCATTAGGAAAGCGAGCCAGACGAGGGAGGACCGTGTACTGTGTATTATTGTACAGTCGATGTGGCCCAGGTCCCTGCAGGGATCAGTGAGCATAGGCGTCACTGAGGGGTCCTGGCCGACAGGTTTTCAGAGAAGACTGGGAGCTCACATGTTACCCCATCCTTAGAAAAGCAACTCTGGGGGATCCCCTAAGGAAGGAAGGGTGACATGACTAAGGCTGTGTTTCAGCAGGGTACTCGAACCGTAGCCATCAGAGTCATTGCTGGAATAACATCATAAGGGATGGGGGTGGGAGGGTGTGATGGGATGAAAGAAGCAAACAAAGACAGGGGAGGAGTAATGAGGGAGGAAGAAGGGGGCATCGGTGAAAAGAAGAAAATTACTAAATAAGTGGGGCTCTTTCTTCAAACTCCGCAGAATCTATGATCAGCAATGCAATGTCACTGATCTCCTTTGCCTGTACTTTCTTCATGTGGAGCTTTTAGGATTCCTTCAGGAATCATTTGGCTTTCAATAATCCTAATAGAAAATTCTCCCACTTTACCCCCAACCTCCTGCTAGAAACACACTCCAGGAACAGACTTAAGCTCTGTTGCCTGCATCATAAGACCTGACACTGGGAAAGGATGAGGTCTGCAGTCTTTAGGGTCCTCCGCCTGAGAAGACCAGTTAGCATTCCTGCTGGGGTTCGTGGGTATCTGGGGACACCTGGACGCCTGAGGCAGGGGGAGTGACCCACTCTGTACCTCTACCTCGAAACCAAGACGGGAGAAGGCCAGGAGAGCCGACCTTGTGAAACTCAGCTCTGCTCACCAGTCTTGTGGCTTGGCGTCGCCTTGGTAACTACCACTTCCGGTACGAACCGGAACTCTAAAAGCTGCGTTTCCGAAGGTGTGCCTACCCCCGTGTGGGCGGAGAAACGAAGTCCCACCCACCTGGCTACTAATCTGTTTCTTCTGTCCCCCGGGACCAGCGACGTCCCAGAGGACCCACGAGGGAGCGGGCGCAACGCGTGGCTGTGCGTGGGAGCCATGGACGCCTTCATCCGAGTCGCCAACCAAAGCCAGGGCCGGGACCGACTTTTCAGGTGAGTCAGGTGCCGTCAGCCACCGCCTCCGTCTCTTCGAAACTCAGTATTTCTTCTCGGAGAAAGAGGTAATAGCCTGGTAAATCGAGGCACGAGGACGCGGCCAGCTCCCACTGCGGAGCTGAGAGCCGAGCTCCTCCTCCCCGCAAACCCAGAAGGGCTGTGCGTGCCAGCCACCTCGGTGTCCCTGGATGTGACAGCGGCCCATGAGTTCGATCTCCTAACTTTCCCCAGGAGAGGGAAACTTACTCGCCGCTCAACATCTTTCCTAGAGAGTTCTTTTCCAGAGAAACTTTGGCTTTCTTTTGTACCTAAGGAAACAGAACACCTGTAGTTTGGAGCGCCGGTGAAGTCTTACTTACAGAAAGACAGATTTATCTTCTTTATCTTCATTTTGGTCCAGTCTGCGCCTTGGAGATATCAACTGTTGAAAAGCTGCTTTGTCAACTGTAAAAATGGACAATGGACAACAATGTACATGGTGTACTTTTGAAATCACCAATGCATATTTAAAACTAATCCTACTTCATTTTTTTTTAAAAAGAGAAATTTGAATGCTGTTCGATGATCATTTAAAAGAAAAGGAAAGGGAGTTGTGAAACATAGGAGTTTTATTTAACGACTTTTCTCTTCTAGATATTTAAGTGTTCAACCACTAATATAAACTAAACATACAAGTAAGAAAAGTCCTAATGGCGAGACTGGAGACTAACTATACAGAGCCTCCGTTGCAGCCTTGTGGAGGCGATATTCTAATTTCACATACAGGGGAAGTGAACCGGGAGGTTAGGAAGAGTTAATGTGGCAGAGCTGAAAGATGTAAGTCCACCCTGTTGAGTCCAGCACCAGCCTGCCTCTTACCTTAGCCACTCTGCCTTTCTGTTTAGCTTGATAGATTCTCAGAATGGTTAAATATTATTCATGGTTCATTAAAAGTCAACCTATATCATTTTAGTGTGCCCTGTATGTAACCCTATACTGTCTTTTAATAAAATAGGATATACATATTCAGCAAAATTTTATTTCCCGACCCTTTTAAGGATCTGTATAACCATGAGCAAACACCCTAGCATTCCTAAAATAATTCCCTTTTTCAGCCGCTATTGGACCAAACCTGAGAGAGGAAGCTGTGTGACACAAGCAGTGTGAGCCTCTGGCCAGAGAGTGAATTCTGTCTCCTATTCTCCCTCTTTCCCTCTTTTTTACTTTATTAAAAATCCAGCTCATCATTGTGGAAAATGGACCACATTGGGGAGGATTGATTTATGTATTTTGAGAAAATTGTTACTGTGTAGCCCAGACTGCACCATAATTCTCTCAGTCTTCTGGGGTGCTGGAGTTGTAGACAGGAGCCACCAGCTCTGTGCTGCAGTTTTACCGAGAAGAATATTTAAATCCTGCAGGCTTGCCAGTGCAGTTTGCAGTTCCAAGACAGTAGGGACCAGCACCTACTGATTTTTGTTTGTTTGAACGGGGTCTCACTATATAGTCTTGACTGACCCAGAATTCTCTGTGTAGACCATGCTGGCCCTGCCTTAACAGAGATCTGCCTTCCTCTGCCTCCTGAGTTCTGGGAACAAAGGCGTGAGCCACCACACCTGACCTGGCACCTACTTTTATTAAGTAGGCTACAGATGCATTTGGATGTCTGTGACTCTAATTTATTTATTATATTCATCATCATGTTGTTGGTCATCATAGCTGGCATGGTTTTAATCAATTTACTGAATGTGTTACTATGCTGGAGTGTATTTGGTCCTTAAGTTTTAAAAACTAAATGTTGAGACTCGAGTCTTCACTTGGTTTTTGAGTATGCTTCCTGTCACGTAAGTAGTTGGTCAGTTTAAACTATGTGGCAGATATTTGTTCATTTTGGAAATCTGAAAATCATTCTGTGTAGGGGCAGATAGCAGATGTGAACCTTTGTGGAGCTGAGAGACATCTCTGTGCATCCTCTCCCTTTGAGTCCATCCATTTTTCTTTGCCAGCAGAAGGCTTTGGGGGAGCTGCACCCTGCATCACTGTGGAGTCCTCGTCCCTAACCTTTGTGTCCCATTTCCACTGCATGCTCACCCTTTGGCCCTCCTGTGCAAGGACTATTGCAGAATGCTGCTTTTGTAAGCGCTTCAGCCTGAGAACCCTTCCCAGAAGTTCCGCCTCAGCACGACGCTTCTCTTTGCTTTTTGACATGTTTCCTACTTCCCTTCATGAATCAAACTGTATTTGGTCTGTAAACCACTTTCCTTGTTTTGTTTTGTTTTGTTTTTCCATTTCAGAGCCACTCAGCATGCATGCATGTTGCTTAGATATATGTTAGAGTCTAAAGCTGGCAAAGAGGCGGTGGTAATGAAGCTCAAGAGCCTGGAGGCCAGTGTGAGCACTGGCCGTAAATGTAAGTACCCGTCTCTCTAGGGGCAGCAGCTTCTGGTCTAAAATGCTTAGCCTCAGACCCAGGAATTGACAACATCCTTCCAAGGCCTTCATTTGCACTCACCCAAGTCTACAATGAAGCTGACGGCAGCCCTGCCTGGAGACCCCAAGAAGGTTGAATGTTTGCTGTAGAGTATTCACAGATGTCTCCCCGTATCTGGATTTGGCACTGTAGCATATCCTCCTGCGTAGTCACAGCCCAATGGGGGCACGCAGTGTACTAGTTTACATCACATAGTCACAGCCAGTGGACACACAGTATGCCAGCTCACATTGGTTCTCAGAATGTATTGGCAATGCCCAACATGAACTTTGGTTAAGCATCAGCCCTTAAGTTCTATGGAACAGGATAGCCATATCCTAGACCACATGCCCTTTCCTCCTCATCTCTTGAGGGTTAGTGGAGGATCTAAATGAATACATTTTCCTAGACTATGCCAGGTGAAAGGCAAAGAGTGCAGGCGGGGCTTTTCGCTGATGAATACCCTGTCACCCTCACCATCCTGGGAAACCCCACGCTTCTCAGAGCGACTGCTTGCCTGCCTCCACTGTTTGATGGAGGTCAGCAGACGTGTGGGGTGAAGTGTAGACCACCATATTGATGAATTGTGTTGAAGACCTACCTACTTCATAAAGGTACACCCCTCAACTTTATGGGACAGATAAAATCACGTTATAAATTGTATTCAGTGCCAATTATGATGGAAAAATATTTTGAAGGAGGTAGGATTTAAGTTGTGGCTGGAGAAACAAGTACCTGAAAGGGAGGTGTTCCCCCAGCAGAGGCTCGGGACTGTTAGAAGCAAAGCTTTTCCTTGCAGCATGCTCTCACGGAGGATCAGGGTCAAACCAAAAAACTAGTTTGATCAAGAGAGACTTAAATAGTCAGCAAGAGGGCTGGGAAAGGTTGGGTAAGATTTCTGGATGGCTTTGAAGGCCAAGATTTGAAATTCTGTCATAAATTCTCTAGAATGTCATTACTGAGGTGTCCTTCAGAGTTTCACTGTCTTTAAAGTTCAGAAAGTACTTAATCCCATGTCGCCCAGCCGGCCGGTGCAAGAGCTGGAACGAGAACCAGCTTTGAAACAGCCATTTCGTATACTGCTCTGGATTAGTGCGTGGTAAAATTATGTCAAGTACTCTCCTGGGATTATGCGTGTTAGCAGAGTAGCTGCTTCAGCACGGTTACTCAGCCAGATGACCCGGGTCTGGGTGCCCCAGTGGACACCTATGCATGGATGACCACTAGCTGACTAATTGCATGCTTACCTAAGGACAC
>JADRCC010569964.1:0-14665 GCA_019843855.1 Hylomyscus alleni | reverse complement strand
GCAGTAGAGGCCATTGGTTGTGTTGAAGGCTCAAGGCCCCAGTGTAGGGGAATACCAGGACAGGGAATCGGGAGTGGGTGGGTTGGTGAGCAGCGGGAGGGGGAGGGGGAATGAGATAGGGGGTGTTTGGAGGGGAACTGAGGAAGGGGAATAACATTTGAAATGTAAATAAAGAAAATTGTGTCCTTTCCCCAGCCTTGAGTGGACTGAATCAGAACTTGCTTTGCCAGAGTTAGCTAGTCCACTTAGGGTGGAGTCTTCAGACCTAGGTGAAGTCTGTTGATCTACCACACTTGCAGCTTCCCACAAGAGGCCACTTACCTGCTGAGCAGCCTGAGCTCTTTTTCCTGACAAGATCATAACAAAGAGATGAGATTCTGGCATAGTGGGGGATGGGTTTCCCTTTAAGAGTTCAGCCTCAAGTAGTAAAGATTGGGCCTTGATCAGAAACTTTGTCTTGTTCTCATCCTTTCCATATAACCCCCCAGGTTCCTTTCAGGAACCCAGTAACCGGGTCACTGGTAGCTGCAGAAAAATCTCTTATAAAAATATTTTAATCATATCTGACTTTAATAATTAAAGAATATGAGAATGGTTATCCCTGAAATCCGATATATTTACATGACATTATAGGGACTAGCTAGGTTATATTTGTATATCCATCACACACACAGACACACAGCATATATGATAACAATTAAAAAATAGAATTCATGAATTTGAGAGAACAAGTGGCAATATATAGGAAGGGTTGTAAGGAAGAAATGGAAGGGAAAGAAATCATATAGTTAGATTTTAGCTTCATAAAAACAAAAACATTAAAAAAGGGAGAAAGGGGATACACGGGTAAGAAACATGAAGGGCAATGATACTGTAAGTACAAGACAAATACATCAAAATTCTATAATAATTAGAGAAAAATTAGATTACAGGATAAAGACTTTTAAATTTTAAAAAATTTAAAATAACCTAAGAAAGATTCAGAGGAAGTGAGGCATAGAAAAAGCAGATTAGATAGTTGTAAAGGAGTTGGGGTTAAGAGTTTATACAATGATGGTCACACAGCAGGAATGGAAAGTACAGAAGAATGTCTTCAAAACTATGTGTATAAATGAGCTTGAAAGAGAAGAAGAATGACAAGGAGACAAATGTTTGAGTAGAGATCAAAAATTTTGAAAATTGTTGAAAAACATGAAACCACATATCAAATAATATCCAGAAATTATAAACTTAATCAATGAACACATGTCTAAACAGTAGTAAAGTCATTTTTCTGGCCAAGTAGTGGCCATGACAAGTACCTGGTTTCTCTAGAGCAAGGATGTTAACTAGAAATGAACCATACAACTATGAAACCTGATTAGATGCCTCAATTAAAGTATCTCAAAAACAAAGGAACCAAAAGGAAGACTCAATTGTCAAATGCTAGGGGAAAGCCAACATTATGTAGTTTAATTTATGTTTGACAATAAATTATAATGCCATCCTTCGTGGCACCACATAGATGTTAGAAACAAATCATTGTACCTTTTTTGGAAAACATATCATTTAGTTTGGCCTTTAAGTGCAGGAAACAATCCACGTGGTAGAGACTCACTTCTCACTGTGATGACATTGGGTTGTTAAAGAGTTTTCAGAGCCTGGTAGTGGTGGCTCACGCCTTTAAACCTAGCACTTGGGAATCAGAGGCAGGCGGATTTCTGAGTTCGAGGCCACCCTGATCTACTGAGTGAGCTCCAGGGCAGCCAGAGTTAGACAGAGAAACCCTGTCTCGAAAAAAAAAAACAAAAAACAAAAAGATTTTTCAGAAACATGGACTAATGGATGTCTTTATCACCTTCGGGCGTGTTCCTTCAATGTGGAATGGGGGACCCTGAGAGGTTTCTGTCCTGTATTTATTCCATGTTCTAAAGGTTGAAAGTTTAGACCCAACACATGTTCCTGCCAGGCAGTGTTACCCCAAAAGCAATGAGATCAGACAAATAATCATGAACTAAAGTTGTTCACAAAAATTATGTCGGGAAAACATTTTACAATACTTTTTTTAAACTCATATTTGTCATATTTGTCAGGTTAAAGCAAAGTTATCAGTACATCATCATACTCACTAGACCAAATTAGTCACATTCGGAGAAGATAAAAATTAACCAGCTAAAGTTTTATAGGAATATCATTTTCTGAGTCAAGTGAGTCAAAGGTAGTAAAACCTTTAGAAACCAATATGACATTTTGTTGATTGCTACTTGTTAAGATTTTGATGCTTTGATGGAAGAGAAATTGCTAACAGTTCAAACGCTGATTATAAACGCTGGAGAAAAAGTAGTAAAACACACCTTCTGAAATTAGACCATGATTCAGAGAATAGAGCACTCAATTTTTAGTGCCTTTGGCAAATTAAAACTACTAATTTTGATTGGTAACAGTCCTCAGTATGTACGTAAAGGAATCAGACACTGCTATGACTAATTTGACATATATCCTGCAGGTTATGGGTCATAATTATTTTTCTATGAGATAAAACAAATGAGGTCATGGAATCCTTAGTGGATCTAGGGATCTGTAGCACTAGGGATCTAGGGGTAGGCTACTGAAAGTTGTACCTACTAGTTTGGTTCTTGCCTTGTTCTCTGTTTCCTGATCCACCTTAATGTGAACAGACTCTACCACACACTCTAGCCACCATTTTTTCCTAACCATGATTATTACCCCCACCCCCACCCCAGAAACCATTGACCTCAATAGGTCTTTCTTCTTTTATTCCCTCTTCTCAGGTATTATGGACTTCATGACACATAAGTTGCTAATATACAAAATTAATAACAAAATATAGGGCTATTGCTATTGTTATAACTAAGCCTGGTTGTCATCTAAACATTTGGAAGGAGTTTCTAGGAAAAATTTGGAAAAATTAATACAATCCTATTAAATATTTAAAAAGAGCTTAATGGGTGATTCTGATAAGATCCTGGCAAATGCCAGAACAATAAAAAAAAGATAGTAAAGATGATGTTCATAAATACCATATGTTAACAAAAACACTTTTTTTCCTAGCAGAGGATCTGTTTACACTTTAGCCATGTGTTCAAAATTTAAGTGAAGCTAAGATTAAAAACAGAGGAATTCATTTTGTAAAACAAATCAAAATAGAATACTATTTAAACAATGGCCTCATGATTGATGGCCACTTTTAGAAAAGTTTTTAGTGAGAATCAAGGAACCATGGTTTAAAGTACTGTGTCCAGCCAAGTAGTTCCAGCAAACTTAAAAGCTGATGATAAAGGTACTGGAGGGTCTAGAGGGATTAGTAACATTGAATAGAAGGCAAGCAAAGTGCATTGGGAAAGTAAAGAAGAGTGTCATCAGGGCATTTAATGAATTGATGACAGTGCCCTCCATCTGACACCATGACAGTCATCAGGGTACAAAAGTAAAAACTCATCTGCATGACTATCCTTTAAAAGGATATGTCCCTTTAAATGCTAGACTTGCTCAAGGTCATCTGGATAAGTTTTTCCCCTAGTCTAACCACACAGATATTTATATTTGATAGTTACTGTGTTTATGGTCCAAGAGAGCACAAGTACTACTACTTAAGGTGGTGACAGAGTATTGACTACATGCTATCAGTCAGTTTCACTGGCATGCAAGAGGTAAGACTGACTGAGACCACAGATGATTCCTGCATGATTTGGATAAACACATGAGAGGGCAGACATGTGTATGAAGTTTAATTATTTCCAGGAGATATTGACATTGTTGAATATGAAATTGTGAGTGTGAATCCTCAGTTCCAATAGAGAACGTGAAATATATGTCAGGAAAAACAATAGCTATAATATATAGACAGATTCTCAAAACTCATTGTACTGTGAAGGACAAGAACACAGAAGTAAGGATGCTCAAGTCTATTGGAACTCATGTCTTGATAGCATGTGTCCTAAGAAAAGGGCATAAAACTACAGGATGCAAACTTCACTCTGTAGAGTTTTGGGCTTTTTTTGTTGCATTGTTCATCTTAATGAATGGCATTCCTTTTTTGTAGAATGGGAATGTATACCCTCTCCCACTGAGATTTTAGATTTTTTTTTCATTTTTATGAACTTACAGAAAAATTTTCCTGGATTTCAGTAGGTACCCTAAATACCTAGACTTTTGGATGATTTTAAACTTACTAAGACTTTCAGACCTCTTAAGGACAAAGTAAACTCATTTTGTGTTCTCTGATGGACATGAGTCCTGATGGATCCCTGGCCAGAATGTTCTGGTTTGAACATGAAATGTTCCTCATACACATATATTTCCAACACTTCTTTCTTGCCCTTTAGCACTATCTTTCAATCCATGGAACCTTTAGGAGGTGGGTACCAGCTAGTGGAACTGGATCAGTGGAGCAGACCTTCATAATTACCCTTCTGTTTTCTGCAGCTCTATGTGTAACATTGTGTACCACAGTTTTCTTTGGCCATGAACTGAATTGCTCTATGTTGTCTTTCCTGCCAATAAAAACTATACTCATCTAAGACTGTGGCAAAATGAATGTTTGTTTCCTTAAATTAAGTCTGTCAAGTATTGTGATAACAGTAATGTACAATAAGCTAAGAACACCACATAATGGAGATACTTTATCACTCATTCTTATCATAGCATAATGTACAATTGTTATGTTATAAAATATGAATAAGTCCTTGATGGAGAAATAGATAAGAATATAAATGTAAGGATATGAGTGTGTTTATTATATTTATTGTATATAGTATATATATATATATATATATATATATACATATACATATATATACATATAGTGTATATATATGTATATATATATATATATAGTATTTATTATTCAATAATGGGGTTATATAATTTGTAGAAAATGCTAGAAACCATGAAATTAAGAAATGTAAGTTAGACTGAGTGATTTATTTTTTTCATAATAATCTAAATTTATAAACATTTCATAAAAGTAATTTTGGAAACTTAACCACTGTGAACAGTAGAGAAATTCTGGTATACAGACAACATCAAATCAGATCCTGTGAAATATATATGTATACACACACACACACACACACACACACACACACACATACACATTTTTTTCATGAAACTTAACCCAGTAATGAAGATGAAACAGAAATGCACACACATACACACACACACGCACACACACTCACACACACACACACACACACATTTTTCTCATGAAACTTAACCAAGTAATGGAGATGAAACAGAAGGTTTCTTAAACTTGGGGATAAAACAGAGGTTTCTCTATTTAACTAAAACAGTGTTACTCTAACTTTAAACGGGTGATATTTACTGTGTTTTATGTTAATTTCATAGACTAAGTACAATTTATGAACATCATACATATGTATACTGTGCTAACAAGGACTAGATAAAATATCAATATATGTTTTCAGATAAATGAGAAATGATTATCATTCTTTAGAGTTGCCTCAAGGAGTACCACTATACTGTATCTAGACTTTTAAATTGATTGTTCAATGCCCTTCTCAAGGTGGTATTTGTGAGAGATTCATATGTACCTGTGTTATCACTCTTCTGCTATTAATAGGACCAGCACAAGTCCTTTAAGTAGACAGTCATATTCCCAGATGATTTGCCTTAAGTTAACCCAGCATGAGGGTTGGTTTAATATTCTATTACATTCTGGGATGAAGGACTATGACATTTGCATTCAAACAGACTCAGCAGGCTTATTTTGTCAACCTTATTCTGAAACTATTTAATTACACAGTCAACAGTACAGAACATACAGGAGCAGTGACTTAATCTGAAGCCATATTGTCCTCACTTTAAAAATGTATCTGTCTTGGCTGTTACTGGATAGCCCTTGTTGACTTATCCCTAACTTTTGTTTGTGACTTTTACAGCACTGAATTGAGGAAATGTTATCAAATACTTTGTAACCTCCAATAAACACAGATATCTCTCACTTGGTGACAAGGATATATCCCCTAATACATCATTAGGTATTTTTTTTATTATGTTAACATGATAGAAAATACTTAGAAAAAAATGTTCTTAAAGCCGGGCAGTGGTGGCACACGCCTTTAATCCCAGCACTTGAGAGGCAGAGGTAGGTGGATTTCTGAGTTCGAGGCCAGCCTGGTCTACAGAGTGAGTTCCAGGACAGCCAGGGCTACACAGAGAAACGTTGCCTCGAAAAAAAAAGAGAGGAAAAAAAGAAAAAAATGTACTTAAAATATTGAAATGTAGAATATTGTGATTTTAGTCTGAAATCTCTTGTTCAAGTTCATGCTTTAGGAGTTTTTCCCCAAGCTTATAACATCACTTTCAAGGCTGAAGACAGTTCTAGAGATGGGAAGTTGCTGGTGGAAATGGGTCCCTGGAATTGGGTTTTTGAAGCTTCAACCAGCGTCTTGCTCCAATTTACTTTATTCTTTTCTGGACTGCCATTTTATAATGGTCCTGGCCACAAACACCTTCTAACGTGATCACTGCCACACCTTCACCACCATGCTGGATAAAACACTTGTGAATTATGAATTAGAATAATACTTTCTTTTCTTAAGTTGTCACTGCCACATGTTGGATCACAGAAATCCATAAGTAAGCAATAATGAAAATTGACATGTAGATAGTAGGGTTATTTGGATGCAGAATCTGATTATGTAGTTATTAAGTCTTTCAATCTCGTTTGTGGGAGAAAGTTTGAAGCATTTAGAAATGCAGGTTATACAAGAATCAAGAATATTGCGTTTAATTGGCTATTCTGGTGACCTCACATACAACACCATGAGTTCAACTCTCTAACCATTTACATTTAAAAGGAAAGCATAGTGACTGTTGTTCACTGTCTCAACGCTGGGGAGATAGAGTCAGGGGAGACCATGAGTCCACAGTCTTCCCATTTTAATTGTAGATGCCCAGAACCATGAGATACTCTTTCTAAAAAAAGTTTGACTAACATTTAAATACAGAAATAGATGCAAGCTTACTCCATTTTGAAACAATTTCTTCTAGGGTAAATAGAATATACATTGTGTAGTATTTAACATCCTCTAACAGAACTGAATTGCTTTGGGTACCCTTTCTGTCAATATAAACTTTATTCATCTAAGACTGTGGCAAAATGAATGTTCTCTTCCTTAAGTTAGTTACATCTGTTAGATATACATACGTACATACATACATACATACATACATACATAAAAAATTTTTATTAAAAATAAAATACAATACTCCTATTTTAGAATCTTTCAGTTTGCTAGCAACACTGCATATCTTGGACACAATTAGATAGGTTTTTAATTAGATAATAATTTCCAAGCTGGTTTAGTTTGTATATGAATGATCATCCATCAGAGCTAACATTAATATCACTATTAAGAAATGTGTCATATATTGTATTTGTGGATTTTTACTTAATGTTACTTTCCTGCTCTGTGATACCATCTTTGATACAGTAATACACTTAACTGTCAAGTCGTCTTATGCTTCTTTTATCTTTGACTCTATTTCAAAGATTTTTCTCTATTTTGATGACTTTAGTGATTTTGAGGTGTACTGCTAGGTGTCTTGTAAGATATCTACTAGTTTATCTGATGTTCTTTCATGTGATTAGTTTGTTAGGGGAAAAGAGCATGAAAATAATGTATCATTGACATGACAAGAAGAAAAAGAACTGAGGCAAATAATAGGTGAAGAACAAGAGCTCAGACACAAACATGCAAATATCATGCAAGCATATGTTGGGGAGTGAGGCACACTGAACTGAGAAATCTCAAAAGAAATTTAAGAAACGCCAGTGAAGCACATGAATGGCGCTCTTTTGGAAATCGTAAACTCTACTCAGCTAAATGGGTGTGTTCGGTTGTCGTAGTCATTTTTCACAATTTTTAATGTGAAGTTTTTCACTTATTAAAAACTTAAGTAAGTCCTTCTTCACATTAATTGAAGAAACAGTGCACTACTCACTCAGATAAAGTATTCTTCTTTTAAAGTGAAACCAGACTCCTTGTTATCAAATCAGGTAGCAAACAGACCATGGAAGAAACAATCTATCCATTCTGGCAAAGTACTTTCTTTTTCCTTTTTTTTTTTTTTAAGTATTATACTCCATGCTGCAGGTACAAGCATGCACGGATGCTTTAAAATTGCAATTTATGATTATATAAACAAAACATGTTACAGAAATGGATTGAGGCAAATGGCAATTATGCTATTATTTTTTATTGTAGCAATGGTGTAATAAATTCATTTCATCTGGTCTCCAGGAATCTACTTATCCCCATAGAGGAGGTTGCCTGTCTGGAAGACCTACTTCTTAGAATGAGTTAATTGAGTCCCTATGGTAAAGCACTTTCCTCTCAGAAATGATGTGTCCATTCTCTCCTGTTCTCCACAGGAATAAGTCAATTGATAATGATATGCATCTCTGAAACTGCTGTAATGAATAAGCGTTTCTCAAAATTACCCAAATTACTTTCAGCAGGTTGCAAAATTTTCTACTTACCTACTTGTTTCAATCCATTTTTGTTCAAATGAGAGATTTCCAGAGGCAAACCATTTCCCACAAACTTGTCTACTAAAACCGAGGCAAATGTAGAAAGTCAGGCATTTAAGCTCATGAAACAGGTCAATAGATAACACCATATATGCATTACCAGCACGCACCAGTAGTCTCCAGTGTTAGTGATTCTCATTGTTATCTTCATCATCCATTCATAATAGAGCTCATAGTTAAAGAACACTGATTTATTATTATTGATCTCTGAGATCTGTAAATAGGATTCTGGAAAAATATTGTCCCAATTCTGTTACTCCATTCTTATAATCTTGTTTTAATATTTTTATTTTATGAGAATAAATGGGTACTAGAAATTGAACCCAGGTCCTAGGGAGGAACAGACAGTGCCTTTTATTGCTGAGCCATCTCTCAAGCTCCCTTATTAACTTCCTTGATTATCTTCAAACTTTAATATATCCAACATTTTAGTAGCTATTCCTTTCTATGAAATTTTGAGTATTTAGAGTATGGTTTCTTTAGGCAACCTTGGTATGAATATTAGGAATAGGATTGCTTATGAATGATAAACCCTTGTGGAAATTTTATTCCTAGAATTTTCAAGATATATTATCATCAACAAATTAAAGATATACAATAAGGTAAACAGATTTGAGGCATAAAATGCCCCTTTAAAATCATACGGAGTGACTATGCTTAAACAACCAAATCAATTTCTTGATTTATTTTGAACTTTAAGCTTAAAATTTTGAGTTCATTTTATTCAAATCTTTAATGAGTTTTTGTATAAAGTTCTGAAGACATCAACAATAAACCATGGTGTTTCTGTTTGTGTGTATGTGTGTATTCACATTTTGAATTGTTTTGAATACACATATTAAAATCAAAGAGTGAATTACAGAGAAACTGTGCTATGGAGATTGTTACAAAAAAAGATTAGCAATGTTTGCCTTTAAACCCTTCGTGAAGTTAAAAATCTGTAAAATGGCTGCAAGAAATCAAATATTCTAGAATTCAAAGTTTCAGCGTATTTCCAGGCTGTGGATCCCTCTCTAGGTCTTTCCATTTTGGTAAATATCAGTGACACTAGCAGCACTAATGGTATTAGAGAGCACATAGGCAGCTATTTTATTCCTAGATTTATGATGAGGTATTAGCTGGAAAATTGCAATAATGAAAACACCATGGATCAGTATACACTTAGAGGTAGTGTGCTTACACTAGCACGAGGAAACACTGGGTTTAATTTACAGCACCAGAGCCATGCCACTCGCTTTAGCTGATGTATATTAAGTGCCTTCCAAGTTTGGAGTCACAGACACAACATACTAGGTAGTGAAAAGGCAAGACTGTATCCTTGAAACTGTAACTATTCATGAAACTCTTAGAGAACAAAATGTTATTCATAGAAGACCTCAGATAAGATGATACAAAAATTTCAGAAGACAAATAAGAAGAAAATATGTTTCACAACTATCTTGATTGAGAGTTTGCTATTAATCTGCAATGGATAAGTAATGCAATCTGTTATGAGATTATAAAAAAAAAAGGGTGCTTGGAACAGAAAGGTGTCAGAAGTTGAATAATCTAACTCCATGCCATTATACTTGAAAATGTATATGGTTTGATAAGATAGTGTTTTAAAATAAAGACAAGAATGGCAAGCTTTGTATAAAAGTAAAAGGTTCTCACTTCAAAATTCAGTATCTTTATATAATAAATATTTAAGAATGATTGTTCAGATATTAATAACTTGTCTATTGGTGTAACACAAAACCTATAGGAAACACAAGAACGGCAACACAACAGCTTAAGCAAAGTATTCCTTTTGGTTCAAAGCATTTTTTTAATGAAAGATACGACGATAGGTCTTATTACATTGACATTAGGAGGTCGTACTGTAGCCTTAGCTGTGGAGGAGAGAGATGAATGTGGGTGCTGCAGTGGATTTCTCATCTGCATTCAGCCTAGTACACCAACACCTGAAAGGATGCTACATTCAGGCTGGCTCTCTCCATTTTAGTTAAGTCTTTTTAGAAACACTCTTAACAGCCACACCCATGACTTCATTTCCCGAGTGATTTAAAACTCCTGTCAAGTTCATAATCGTCATTAACAACCGTAGCAAATTCTTATCAAAGAGGTCTGATAATGGATGTGACTGAGGCGAGGAACTACTGGTCTAGGAGGGAGGAGACTGCTAAGAATGATTCCTGAAAAGGGAATATCTATTGTCTCTACATTGTCCCAATTAGATGACATTAAGCAGTGATGCATTGTCAGGGGCTTTGCTCTACTTTCAAAGGTAGGAAAAAGACAACAGCAATTAAGACCTCTGCCTTGAAACGTATTTCCTAGGACCCTATTTTGTATCAAGTGACTATGCCAGTTGGTGTGTCATGATATGTAGAATCTAAGTGTCTCATTATTTCTGAAATCTACTTCTTTCTCCTCTCATATAAAACATCCTGACTGCATGTACCCCTCCCTCCATTCCTTCCAGCCTCTCCTCCTTGGTTCTAATTTCTTTCAGATTTGTTCCTCCATTTGTCAAACAGGATATAACAAGATGGGATAGTACTAGGCACACACTGTCATATCAAAGCTGGAAGAGGCAATGCTGCAGGAGAAAAACTGGCCCAAATAGTAGGCCAAGGGGCCAGTGACACGTTCAATTCCACTGTTAGGAGTTCCATAAAACTCCAATCTAAACAATCACAGAATGTATGTAGAAGACCTAGCTCAGAACCTGCGACTGATGCTTCAGTCACTGTGAGCCTCTTTCTGCTTAGTTGATTCTGTGGACTCTGTTCTCCTGATGTCCTTGACCGTCTCGCTCCTACAATCCCACCCCATTGAGTTCCATGGGGTTACCTGAGCTCTGTCTAATGTTTGGCTATGGGTGTCTGCATCTGCTATGTATCTGCTGCCAGAGGAAGATTCTCTGATTATTCTGAGGCATTGATCTATGGGTATGGCAGAATATCACTGGTAAACTTTTTTTGTTTGCTTGTTTGTATTTTAGCCTGACATATTTGGTTCTACCCTAACTCTCTGGGCCCTCTAGCTTCCAGTTCCTGGCCATCCAGGTACTGGCAGGCATGAGCTCTCTCTCTCTCTGACAGATGCTAGGATGGAATCTCAAAGTAGTTTTGATTTGCGTTTCATTGAGTGCTTCTGAGTGATGTGCAGTTCCTCAGTTGAGAATTCTCTGTTTAGATTTTTACCACATTTTACAATTGGAATATTTAGTGTGATGATGTCCAGTTTCTTGAGTTCTTTACATATTTTGGATATTACCCCTCTCACATATGTGGAGTTTGTGAAAATCTTTTCCAAATCCATAGGCTGCCATTTTTGTCTTATAAATGATGTCCTTTGTCTTAGAACCATTTGAGTTTCATGAGGTCTCCTTGATTGATTGTAGGTCTTAGGACCTATGCTATTGGTGTTCTACTTAGGAAATTACCTCCTAAGCCAATGTAGTCAATGTTATTTCCCACCTTTCTCTTCACTTCACCTTTCCCACACTTCACACAGAAGTGTGTCTGGTTTCACATTGAGTCGTTGGAATAACTTGGATCTGAGTTTTGTGCCATGTGATAAAGATAGATCATGTTTCATTCTTCCATTTACAGACATCTCGTTAGACCAGCACCATTTATTGAAGATGCTTTCTTTTTTACAGCGTGTGTTTCTGACTGCTTTATCAAAATCAGGTGTCATGGATATACACATTTATATAGTATATACATAAGCTTCTCCAAATTTTCTACAATTTTCCTATAGCTGATAAGTACATATTAACTAACAAAACAAAAATCAGTAGCCCTCCTATATACAAATGACAAATAGATTGAAGGAGAAATCAGGGAAAAATCATCCTTTACTATAGCAACAAAAAGTAGAAAATGATCTTGGAGTATCCCTAATCAAGTAGGTGAAAGACTTGTGTGATCAAAAAAACAAAAACAAAAAAAAAAAAAAAAACCTTCAAGTCTTTGAAGAAAGAAATTGAAGAAGATATTAAAAGATGGAAGGATTGCTCGTGCTCATGCATCAGAACTAACATAGTAACAACACAATCTACAGATTCAACACAATCCCTATCAACAACACACTCTCTACAGACCTTGAAAGGACAACACTGATATCAAATTCTGACAATTTCTGGTGAAGATGTATCACATAAAAAGTCAACAGCAGCATCTCTTCCCCCTTGTATTCTTTTACGGTCCTTTCCATTTGGGGAGTGTATATTCTCAACCTGTTACTCTGGGGGCTCTGGTAAACCCTTTGTATGTTGGACTAGTTTCAAAATCATGGCAACCTTCTTCAGGAACTTCCTAAGTCTAGGAACCTTTTAAAAGTAGAATGCAAAACAACGAAAAAGAAAAGATACTATAGACCAAGTTGGTTTGCAGAGCTTCCTGTACCATCCTACAAGGTTAACTCATAGAAAAGAGTCAAGCTTCAAATCAAGAGCTTGAGAATGGGATAGTAACTTTGCAGGGCAGGTATGAGACAAATCTGCGTTAGTCCAGTGAGAAGGATTATTTATCAATCAGGCTGGAAAGCCAGATGTTATGTTACATGTCATCCATTACGCTGAGAAACAAAACAAGTAGGAATAATTAGGAAGGATGCTGAGCCTCAACCAAAATCTGCATCGTAAAATATGACCTTAAGTCTATTCAAGACTTAAATCTAACTTTCATTATACGGGGAATACAGGGGCTAGGAGAAATGTACCATGAGAATGAGAGGAGTTAATATAGAATATAGAATATTTGACAATGTATACAACCCAATTTTATTTACAAATTACTTACAGAAGAATTATATAAAGAGGCAGATGAGAAACTGCTCTACATTTAAAAAAAAATCCTAACAGGTCATACATGGGCTTTGTTTGGATCCAAAGGAAAGATAGCCAAAATTATAAAGAAATCAGAGATTTTGATAACATTGATATTAGTGTATACCAATAATTTTAACTTATGAACACTAAATGAGAATTTGCATAGACATTATATCAGTGTTTTATTTTAAATATATATATATAATTTATAAAAATACAATCTGCAGTTGGCTTATAAAACTACGGGAAATAAAGGCACAGAGAGAATCTAAAGCTAGAGTACAAAGTTGAATAGCAATTTAATATAATCAGCAGCAATATCAATTTGTCATTTTATTTTCATGAAAGTACAAAAATAATAATTTTAAGTGCTTTCAGGTAACTTCAAAGTTTACATTGGGTTTGATACAAGATTTCATATGAGTGTCATCTAATTCCTTATTAAAACTCATATAAATATATGGAAAAGTCAAGAACTGTCAATCATTCTACATACCAAGGATAAGGCAAACATAGGGATAATTTCTTTCAAATTAAAAATTACCAGAACTAGTAGAGTAAATGCAAACTAATGTACCTGAAATCAGATAACATGTACCAAATAATATGTAAAAATAAATTTTTATTTTGTTCCCTTAATGCTGTTTATTACAGATTATAGGGTACTTTAATGAATAGAAAATTATTTGCACTCATAAGCACGCCTGAAATTAACTATAGAACCTGCTTGAGTAATGATTTCTCTCCTTTTCTGCTTGTTCATCAGATAGACTCTGTAACATGCTTTAGAATATGTATCTATCAAAATACAACATTGTTGAGGGATATGTAATCTGCTCAGAAAATGTGTTGAGGATTAAGAAAATGTACAATAGCTATATTAAAGTATTGTGTTTGAACAAAAACCAATCTTAAACTACATCACTTGAACAAAGAAGAACATGGCGCGCCAAATGCTTAATATACGACGGTGAAGAAGGAGACTATCCCATCCGAAATGAAAAGTAGCTGTGATTAATGCTGGCTACTGGCCATGGATATTTGCCTGTCTGTGTAGTCTGATGATCATATAAAAACCCTCAATAAAAGGAATAGTTCTTAAACCAGTTCCTTATATGTGAATATGCAGGACAAAATTCATATATCTAGATAGAAATTCTGTAACACACACACACACACACACACACACATACATATATATAATATATTTAGAATATATTCCTATATTAGAGTTTAAGAAGGTTACATACCTTTGAACTTTTCTGACTTAAAACAAACAAAAAAAA
>JADRCC010569963.1:0-13809 GCA_019843855.1 Hylomyscus alleni | reverse complement strand
CCCTTTGCTTCTGTATCTTATTTTCTTGTAGATCTCAGTAGCTAGTTCTGAGTTCTCTTTATTTCGTTTGCCCTAGCCTCATCTCCGACCCCAAAGAATCAGGGTTATCAAGTGGAAAAATAGCTCTAGAAAGGTGAGCTGAAACAACACATGCTCACAAAGGCTTTGTGATGGGCTGTTCAAACTGTCCAAAGGAGCCCAACCCCGGGGCAATTTTTATTAATTAATTAAATTTTCCTGTTTGTTATGTGTATGGTTTAAGTGTGGTGTGTGTGTGTGTGTGTGTGTGTGTGTGTGTGTGTGTGTACGTGCAATCATACACGTGCACAAGGAACTCAGAGCAGGCTGTCAGATGTCCTCTCTCTCTACTTTATTACCTTAAGACAGGGTCCCTCACTGAACCTGAAACTTGCATTTTTAACTCAGCTGGCTATTCAATGATCTTCTGGGATCTGCCTGAACCTACCACTTAAAGTTGTGATCACAGGTGTGCCAGCTCTGCCTGGCTTTTTTAGATGGGTGTTTAGGATTTGAACTCGGGTCCCACGGCAAGCATTCTTACCCACTGAATCATCTACCCAGTCCTCCAGGGAAGTTTGTTTTTATTGTTGTTGGTTCTTGTTCTTCCCTTCCTCTGGGTAGACTCTGGTGGTGGGCAGGGCAGCACCTTATGAAGCTACATTATGGGAAATACAGGGCAAGGAGGCAAACAGATGTTTGGAACTCAGATAAAGTTCTCCAGATAAATTCAATCCATCGATCAGGGCTTCTTGGTAAACCGCCTCGTGCTAGGCACCCAGGATGCTCCTGACAATGGAGTCTGAGGTTGCTCTCTGCACTCTTGCCTTGACAAAATGACTCATTGGCATCTTTCTTCCAGTCATAAAAAGGTACTGATATGAGGCAGACTCTCCCCTCCCCACTTCCAACAGCTTCTGCTAACATGGCAAGAAACTGGGATTATATCTTTCAATATTTGTCCAGCTGTTGTTTGCAGATGCTGTATTCTTTACACTGAGAAAGTAGAAAGTTAGAGAGTGCTGGCATGCAACTTTATCCTGAGAATTTTAGATATCGCCAATGTCTTTCAAAAATGTCCTTATGTGTTGATGGCTTTAAGCACATCTGGGCTATTGAAGATACAGAGTTTAATACTCCTCAAACAAACATTGCAGAGAATTGTCGAAATCTCTTTTCCATTAAGTAAAAATTCTACACACTCAATGATTTGTACGTGATTATTGTGGGCCAGCCGATGTTTAATTTATTTAATCTTTACAATAATCCCATGAGGTTGGTACTATTTTGTCCTATTGGAATAATGAAGGAATTGTGAAAACAGAATTGAACCCAGGCTGACCTGCCTCTAGGGACTTGTTTTAGATATGAACTTAATAGAGTTGGTCTCAAAGTGATCTTTGATGCAAGATGATTGTTTTTCTGCTGGAGGAGCTGGCAAACAGGCACAAGGTTAGAGAAAGACTCCACAGGCTAGGAGCAGTCCTGATAGAATTCTTTAAAATCACAGCAGCTGAATTTACAAGGCCATTCTCTCACCTCTACAGCCCTCCCCAGAACCCTATGGCCATCACTTTTGAGTGTGGTCTCAAAGCTTCTATGCAGCTCATTCTACAACTGTGATAGCTCTGTGCTCAGCACTGATGGTAGCCATCACCAGGGACAGCACCAAAGGAGTTGTGTTTTCCCCAGTGTGGGTTCTCAGTGAGTCAATGTTTTCCCTTTTGGAATGTTGGTATGAAATGATTCTTTGCTGGGTGTGGTGGGTGCATACCTGTAATCACAGTATGCTGAAAGGAAGGTGGGAATTCTGAGGGCAGTGTGAGGTGCACAGCAAGAACCTGTATCAAAGCCACAACAGCATTCTTGATGCTGTCTGGATTGTGACTGTTACATCCTCAAAATCACTTGGAGCCATTCATGCCGGCTCTGAACTTGGGCATCTCTGAGGCAGCTATCCTCCTGAAGAGGTGATCTGCAGCATGACCCTGGCAAAGGAGTTCCTGTCAGAGGTCTACACTTCTTTCCACTGGGTGCAGGGTCCAATGTCAAACCACACACTCTTAACTCAATCCAATGGTGTTTGACCTAATGGATAACACACATGGCCACATTACTCAAATGTTGGCGTGGAGAGCACAAGAAGGATACCTAAGCATTTGGACGACTATTCTTAGAGTAATATAGCTATTGTTCTTGAGTTAACCATACCGCTTCATAAGGCAGGGAGCCAGGGGGCACGCCATCCCCAGCATCACAGCTCTCTATCGGGAATCAGGGGACAAGTTGCGATGATGGGTTATCACTGCCATGCTTCCTGAAAGCTCAGAACTTAGCAAGGCTATAGATTAGATTGGGGAGGGGTAGGTGCTAAAGAGAAGGGGCTGAAGCAGAGTGTGCCAAGGGCCAAGGAAAAGGCAGTGTAGGCACACACAAATACGAATGTCGAGGGTCTGCACCATCTGCCAGTACAATGGCCCGTCCATCTATGTGATTACTCAGAGTGATAATCTTGAAATCTCAGCATCATCTCAAGACTACTGAGACCCTACTTTGGCTCCTGCAGTGTGATTTCAGGGAAGGGGATGAGCTCCACAACCTACCCTACCTCAGGTTGGCTCCTAAACCCCCTTGGCATTTTTTACCTTACATTTTATATCCCTAATAACAGCAGCAACTCTCAGCTGACCTCCAGGTTGCTGGTGGCTTTTTTTCCTGACTTATGAAGAATGTAGTGTCGTGGGAAGAGTTTGCTGGGAAGACGGACCGTGGTGGAAATGTCACCAGGTAGGAGCAAAGGATGACATGACCTGGTAGCTGGGATCTCCCCTATGTGCTAACCTGCTTAAAATAATTAAAATAATTAAAATTAAAATAATTCTGCAACCCTGAGGATTCAAGTCACACAAATTGAGCCTGGACCATGATATCCTCACATCCCTCAGAGATTCTGGCTTGTATTCTCAATAAGATTTTACAGACTCTGACATTACCAAGTCCTTTTATTGTTCACTTACACTCGACCCCTCACACACCACCCACACCATGCTGTCCTTGACATACTCACGGTGGTGGCTGTACAAGCAGAAAAGCCTTTGGATCCCAGCTTGTGGAATCAAAGACAGGAACATGACAGGTCCCATGGAACCACTGTGCCATGCACTTTGATATTCAAGGACTGAAGTCTGACTGGATTCCAAAGAGCCAATTCAAAGGTCAAGGACAATTAATGAAGCCCACCCTTGAAGGCCAAACATCCAACAATCTCATGCCAAGGTAGTGAGTCTTGTTTTAAGAGGACTTTCACATGGGTAATCCTTCTTTCATCCCTCAAGGTGACAAGAAACTTGGAATCAAGTATATGATCTGCTTGTTCCTGGGTCTTTTATGCTCATATTCACAAAAAAGGAAAAATCCATACAGCTGGAAAGTCTGCACATGGAGGTCTGGGAAACTTCTTCCCATAATCTTCAGAAGAACAAACTATTCTCTCTGCATTGGGAGTCTACGGTGACCACCATGAACCTGGCCTGATGGTCCCTATGTCATATAAGGGACATGGAATGGAATGCAGAAAAGAACCACACAGACATAGACACATAGAAAAGTGGACATGAACATAAATACATACAGATCCATATACAGGTACACATACATGTATATAAATACACAGTCATAGACATAAGTGCAAAGAGATTCACATACAGACACACATAGGCTGGGCTACATAATGAGCTCAAGGTGAGCTTGGGCTACATAGTGAGACCCTGCTTGGAAAAGTAGAGCTTAGACATTCCTAGCATCAGAGCACACTGGTTGTGAAAACACACATACTGTGTCACCAGCTGGATAAGATGTACACATTCAATTATGATAGACCATGAATGACTATGTTACTGGTTTTATGCATTAAGTATTCTATGGCTTGTATTATTTTACTATGTACTCTTTATACCTATAAAAACTGAAAAGGTCTGTAAAGCAGTGTGCCACATTACCCAGCAGTAGCCTCATGCAGTTTATTTTTTAGCACCTAATCAAGAGACACATGGAGGTACTGCAAAGAGGTCCTGGTGGCTACACATCTCTGCTGCCTTCTGGGGAATCAGAGAGCCCCATTATGGGCTCCTGCTGTGAGTGTCCCAATCTCAAGAATCTCAAAGACCCAACTCTGCCACACAGGTCCAACTCGACTACAGAGCCCCTGTCATGCTCTGCACATGGTGCTGGATAAACTCTCTTCAGAATCACATCACTAACTGTCTGTCTTTGCAAGGTGTTAAGACCGTCTAATAAACTTCTGATTCCTAGCAATCTATCTCAGTGTCCCCCTGCCTTGAACTCTACATCAGAGAACTTTCAAATGGCCTGAAACAGGCATCATTTAGAAAATTAGAATTTAAAATTGACTTTTAATTTAGAATTTTAAATTAGACTTTTACTGAGCTACTAAGTAAAATGAAATAGTGAATGTTTTTTTTTTTTTTTAGGAAAATAGGTGGAATTGGAAAATATTCTATTAAGAGAAGTAATTCAATCCCCAAAAGAGAACACTGTCTGCTCTCTCTCTCTCACATGTGGATGTTCCTATGTTTAAATGTATATAAACCAGGAGTTGTGAGAGTGGGTATATTCCACAAAACAAGATAGGAGACTATGGAAGGGGTGAAAAAGAGACCATGTCATGTGACTGATTTGTGCTACCTGAGTTTATGTAAGGGCACTCTTACACTGCAATATGCTTGTACCAAAATGATATCAGTCCATGAAACAGGTCTCAGAATAGGTCCCAACTACAGCGAGGCTCATAACTGTATTTCTACAAGACTGGCAGAAGTTCTCCACACTTAAAAGCAACAGCAGCAGCAACATTGGTCAGAAAGAAAAAGCAATAACATATATAGATGTGAACCCATGTTCTCACAATCTACCTTATTTTATAACAAGGCAAGCTGCCTTCATTTCTATAAACAAGTCATAGTTTCCAGCACCACTATTTGGCTTTTAATGATGCCAGTATCTTATTGAAAGCTATTAAGTAGTAACAACCTGACAAGCAAGTCTCCTAAGGACCAGGATTTCCAGAATAAATGGCTAGAGAGAACGAGAGCAGACAACACCAGCAGCAGCCCTTAAACTCCCTTGGGGACCATGAATCTGCCTCTGTATGACATACCAGTCTCTGGATATCACCCCACTCTCTGGAGATACAGCACGGGCTTCTTACACCTTTTCTTTCCCACTGTGGGTCTACACCCAGTTTTGTAGTTCAAGAAGCATTTCTCACCAGGCCCAATCCGGTGGGCTGACAGATTCTGAATGTTCTACACAAATACTTCCAACACACACTAAGACCCTACACTTTGTACTGTATCTGCTTCTAAAGTCATTGGACTGTGAGTTATACATTTGCTTCCTAGGCAGAAAGAGAGGATGAGAAACCTGTTTTCTCAAAACCACTCCCAGGTGAGCTACACAGTTGAAAAACCAGTCACCTAAATAACAATAACATCCCTAAACAACACAACTACCATGCCGCGGTTTCTTACCCTCTGTCCTGTACTTAGGGCAGAACTATCCACCAAAGAGCATTCAAGTTTAGAGTCGGCCCTTCTTTGAGTTCCACAACCTTTTACAGAGTCACAGGCAGGGATCAGAGATCAGAGCCTGATGTGAGAAGCCTGGGTCTAGAGCAAGGACTGATGGAGACTTGGATTTGGCCTATTGCCAAATAGTAAAACTTCCTCCCATGTGAGGGGGTCTCCATTAGACACCAGCTGCAGGACACCGACAAACCTGCGAAGCCGGGGAAGAAAGGAGAGACAGAAGGATGACGGGGTTAAAGGGAAGGAGGAAGGGAGGAAGGGAACAGGCTAGAAGAAAAGTGGGATTAGAATAAAAAGCAGAGATGGCATTTGGATGCAATAGGACTAGTAGTCTCTAAGGAGTCTTAGTAAGAAAATTCTCTATGCTAGCCCCACCATGTTTCTAAGCCTTCTAGAAACTATCATCAGTGTTAACCTGCGCTCAGCTTTCTCCATACAATAGTATACCCTGGACTTAGGGGCTAGTGTCAATCATTCAATCAGGCCTCAGCTATTGGCATAGACTAGACTGATCAGGATACAAGACTTCCCCTCCTGGAATCTGGGGGGTGATGTTCCTGAGTTTGTCTTCAATGAGCACCTCTCTATCCCCTGAAAATTCCAATTTTGTATCTCTGTCTTGAGAGCCCCACGTTTCTGGCCTACGGATGCTTAAGATTTTGCTATGTAACCAGGTCAGGGATTACTGGCTCAGTCAATACCCTGTCTTGGCTAACTGAAGAACTGCAAACACGCAGGTCCAGTTAGTCTTCAAGCCCCTGGCGGAGAATAGTCATTTTTGCAATCACTCTTACTTTGCTATTTGTCACATGAAGCAATGGGATGTAGTTCTGCACAAATTCTGATTTCATGTGAGTCACAGCAGCGCTTTAGGAAGTACAGCCGTAGCTGCTTTGAGGGATAGGTGTGCAGATAGGCTTGCCTGGGCCACAAAGTACCCAAGTATTTGGTTAAACATCATTCTAGGTGGATCTCTTAGTGAGGGTGTATCTGGGAGAGGTTAACTTGCTGTTTAGGTGGAGTTGTCAGACTGCCCTTCCCAATAGTGTGATGGTCCTCACCTAATTGGTTAAGTTGTGGGTAGAAAGCTGAGTAAGACAGAATCTCAATCTCTCTCTCCTTTTTAAGAAAAACAGGACTTGAGGACCTCTCCTGCCTGCACCTGGACTTGGAATGGAGCTTATGCTATAGACTTGGATGGTTCCTGGACTCTGACTCAGACTGGAATGAGATCATTATTTCTCCTGGGTGTTCAGCTTGTCGATAGCAGACCTAGACTTCCTAGTTTCCATAGCTATGTGAGCCCATTCATCATAGCAATCTACTCATTTAAAAATCTGTATACTTATATACACACATACACCATAACTGTGTACATATGCATACACATGTCCACATATATGAGAAAGTATATGGCTATGACTTATGTGTCTCCTGTGGGTTCTGTTTCTTTGCAGAATCAACACAATCAGCATAGCAAGGCACCTTGAGTCCATGATCTTTTCTGAAAGTAGATACATGTTGCAATAAGCCGGATATGATAAAGGAAAGGTAACCTCCAACTGCTACTGTGGAGTTTGGCATCTTCACCTAGCTCAGAATGATCACATACAGCCTACAAATGCCAGGTCTCTGTCATCAGGTGAGAATGAGAAGCCTCCTTTGTGAGCTGCATCCAAAACGCCCGGAGATGAGTCTGCTGATCACCAAGTGGTAATCAAAACAGAGTCTGTATGCACTGTGCACATCCTTGCAAATTGTAAGGAAGAAAAGGAAGGTGAGGGAAGGACTGTGTGAAGGAAGCATCAGGCTCCCTCTTCTAAAAATGAGACCTCGGGGCTCTGAAATAAAGTCCTTAGCATTACGAATTAGCTATAAGTCATAAAATAATACAAATTACGGCTATAGAATCTTCAAAACGACAATTTAAAAAGACACCCGGCACTAAGTGGTAGTCATTTTAGTGAAGAAAGCCTTCTGTTCTGTGGAATAAGGAACTACCTGCCTCTTACCTTTATTCTATTCTACTGATGAATTTCCAAGCTCGACAGGTGCATTAATAGGATTCTCAATCCCCTGCTGAACTCAATGAAAGAAAACTCTGAATTGTTTCTAACAATTCCTAACTGAATTCATCTTGCTTTCAGAGATGGAAAGTCCCAAGGACAAATGCTCCTTTCGTATGTAAAAGGTTAGTATCTCTTCTTCTTAATTGCTCTATGCTGTTCCTTGCTTCCTTTGGCTTTGTCCCTGCCATGTGTGCCTCACATTAAAGAAAAGGTCATTTGGCGATTCATGAGCTCATCTTCAAATGTGAGAATTCAAAACTACTGCCCAAGTGTCTACTGCGTTGGAGCTACAGATCTTTATGATACTCAATACATAATCTCCATGGAAAAAGACTGGTGACTGTGACCACCTATAAGACTCTTTCCTGTAGCTTTTTCAGTCTATAGGAAAATTCAAATACCGTACAAGTGTCTGTCCCTGTAGCTCCCTCTACCAAGGACACTGATACAAAGATGCAAAGAACAGACAATGGGTACTTCATTTGTTTTCCAGGAGGCCCATCCATATAAGCACGGGAAGAGTCTGCTACGGTTTGATGTGTTACCACCCTGGATGTCCATGTGTTAAAGGCTCAGTCATCAGAGGGCTTCATCAGGAGGCACTGAGGACCTTTGGCAGGTGAGGCCCAGTGGGGGAATTTAGAACCCTGAGGGTGTCTCTCCAGTAGAGACTGAAGGATGCCAGCCTTCTCTTTTTCTGTTTCCTGGTTATTGTGTGCATGCTTGCTTTGATTGGCAGTTCCCTTATGTGCTACCTTCAGCGGAAATCCAAATCCATTAGGCCTACTCTGTCTTGACTTGAGCTTCAAAAATCATAAGACAAACCAATCCTTTTTTGTTTATAAGCACCTTGGGTGGGTATTTCATTACTACTATGGAAAGTTCACCATTATAGCTCCCAGCACACATGAGTTTACTAGAATAGCTCCCCATACACAGTGGTTCACATATATAGCTTCCAACACATGGAAGCTCTGGCTGGGCAGATCATTAGAAGCTGAAATTTCTTCATCATAAAACGAGATATGGACAGCAGTACTTGGGATGATTCAAAATGATAACCTGGCAGAAAAGACAGAGCCGAAACATCACACCAATAAGCTCCCCATCGAGGTGAGGTGGCTCTGTAATTTCCAAGTGTCTCCGACTTGGTTCTGTTGCCAGCACGTTCAGACAAAGGCGGCCTGCCTGATGACTGGCCCTCTTTCACTCATATGGCACCTCCAGAGGTGAGTATTGTTTCTTAAATTACTTAACAAAAAGAAAAAAAAAATGGAAGTAGTTGGGCCAGATCTGAACAGTTAGACAGAAGGGGTGGTCGTGTGCAGCTGGAGGTCTGGATCCTTGTGCTTAATGTCTTCTGTAAAGTCAACATGAAAGCAGAGGCAAAGAGTAGCAAGCTGGGGGTGGTGGTGGTGGTGGTGGAATCAGTTGAAAAGGAAGTTAGATTTTTCTCTTCTAGCCTTATCTCTAAAGCCATCACAGAGCTTTAAGCAAGTTCTTCTGTCTCTCCAGTTCTCTGCGAACCCATTGGGAAAGGCAGCAGTTGGCTTTAATGATCGTGAAACCCACTGTACCTCAATAGCTTACATGACTGAGGTCGGAAAACTGGTGTTGAATTAAGCAGTTGCTCTTGGTATTGGCTTGTTCAAGCCCTGCAGGTAAAGGTTCCACACAGTTCCAAGTTCCCATATTTCCAGAGTCAATCTCTGCTGATTCTGGAGGCTCAGCACAGGCCCCACCCAACCTGGGCAAAGTCAAGGTTGCCCCCCTCCATCCAGGCTTCTGAGGGCACCCAGCAGGTGCAACCCCGCTTCTGTAGTGGGGCTCTATCCTTGGACGCTCTGTTACTGGCTGATGTTCTGGTCTGAACTAGACAAGACCATTCAAAACACAGCTTGGCTGAGTATCCTGCTTCTGATCTGTGCTCCTGCGGCAGTGGTTCCTACCTTGGGAGATCCCATGTGGGGAGAAGCTACGGTGGCAACATCATTTGATCCTGCTGTGTGTTAAGAGGTGATCCACACTGTACACAAAGGGTTTCCTACTACAGAACAAAAGGTGTTCTATAAATGATACTTATTATCAACTTAAAATAAGGCAAAGGAAAGCAAGTTAGCATCCCCAGGCAGCTGCTAACAACATTGAGAAGGCCAAGAGAAGCCTTAGGATCACGTGGACGGAAGGCAAACGAGGCCAATTAGCACAGCTATCTTCCACATCTCCAGCTTGACCAACACTAAGACTCCATAAGTTCAGTTGTTATCCCTTGACACATCATTATCTGGAAGGAGAGTGAGTTTGGAGAAACAGAACAAGACAGACTGTTCTCCTAGGGCTCTTCCTCCACTCAGGGAACAGTCCCAAAGTAGGATGCTTCCTCAAGTGGCAAGCAGTCTCGATGGACTTAAAGTCAATGTAGTACTAACTCCAAAGGCAGTAAACTGTGTTTTTATCAAGGAACACCATTGCAACCAGAACTAGAGGAGAACCAAGGAATTAGAAAGAAATTGCTTCTTCCATTAATCTCTCCCCTCACTGGGTTTCAGCATTAGTAAGCGAATCCAAAGTATATATTTTGGATGCACCCCTAGGGCCTATTTCAAGAATACTCTTTTGAAGTCAAAATGGCTATGTGGTCATCTAAAGAATGTTTCAATTCAGGAGGCTGGTTAGTTATAAAAAAAAGTCCCTCAGTCCCTCAGTCTAATTCTGGGTGATAATCTGTCGATGTGATTAAATCACACATGCAGAATCAAAGACGTTGAGCCAACCAGGCAGCATCAGGATCCCTCTGTGCTTCTCAGGTCCAGATGTGAACACAGCAACCCTCCGAGCAATCTTATATAACCCTTCCCATTTCTGACAAGAGCAGTAAAGACCATCTGGGTTAAAACTTCACTATAAACTCTGCCTTAGGAAAACAGGGCCAGACCTCTGTCTTGCTACTCACACTTAAAGCAGAAACTTGGGTCTTAGTGTTTGTAACTGCCATGCCAAGCAGCCTCCGTCCCACCAAATAAACCTTAAGATCTGAGATCTGAATCAAGCTGGCTTGAGCAGCTGCTGATTTGGAAGCAGGACTGACTGTCAGGAAACCCCCAGGACTCTCCCAAACCAAGCATTCTCCGACTGATTGCAAAGCCTTCCCTTTCTCCCTACTCAGCAGTAGGATTTTCCTCCCTGTGGATTTTTCCAGATCTTGGCTAGAAAAACTGATACCTATGATATTAATGAAATTAAGAAACTGACAAGGACATCTGCACAGGGGAACCAGCCTTGCCACTCCTGGTCAGGGATATTTTTATTCTTGTGTTGACACCAAGAAGTAAAGAGAATCTGCAAGAGACTCTGCATCAGCAAGCGAGAGAGCACTGGGCTCCAGGCTGGATGCTTTATAGACCTCATTCCTGGGGCCCAGTGCAGCCCCTGGACTCATTGATCTACTTTATTAGATGGGGAAACCGAGGCTTGGCAGTTTAAATGGATTATTCAATATTACACAGCTATCGAGAAGCTAAATTTCAGTTATACATTTGCTCTTTTTCCAAAGTCCATTTTACTTCCATTACGGTGAAGCCCCTACGTACTGATGCCTCAGAGGGCAATGGATGTCTTCTACCAATTCTACTCTGAGCACAAGTTCATGCTTCTGCTTAAGAAAACAAACTTCATGCTTTAGGAGGCCACTTCTGAACCAGACAGCCTCAGGTTACACCCACGCTTCTCAAGAGAGTAAACGGGGTGTGGACTTCGCTTAGGGAAAGGAGTCTAATAATACCAGGCTTTAGGAAGGATCACTCCAGAAAACTTCATGTATTTTTAAAATATAGATTCTTATGCTAAGAAAATGAATATCCTTTAATTATCTCTAGAAGTTCGTTTTCATCCTTTAGACAAAGAAAGGATGAATTTGGGGATAGGAACAAACCTGTGTGCTTTTCTTCCTCTTGTAGACAGAAAAACATGATGAGACTGTATGTCCCTTGAAATAAGGGCTATGTCCTACCACCTCATCTTGTATGTATCCACCTGTACCCATGCCCAGCAGCTGCCCAATGTCCATCAGAAGAAGAAAGCAGAACGCAGAATGTTTAGCATAGCATCTGCCATCAGTGTAGTCCATAGAACGTGACAATGACACAGAGAGGGAAGGAAGAACAGAAGTAGTGGTAGATGTGGCTGCTCCATTTGTGTTGCCTAGAAATCTGAGGTCTTGTTCTGACATGGTGACCCCTGGGAAAGACAAAATCTCCAACCCTCTGATATCTTCCGAAAATGATCAAGCCTGGGCGTAGATATTCTTCGACTCTAGAACACTAATTAGCTGAGTCCTTCCTATCCCATTTCTTCTATTAAGCAAGAGGCCTCCCATGGAGACACTGTCACAAAATCCACACGTCTCCATACTTTAAGAGACAAACTCTGAAAGCAAAAGAAATCTCGAATTTTATGCCAAAGAGGCTCAGCCATCTTCCTGTCTCCGGTGATTTCTATGTGGTTTGTTGGAAGCTCTTTCTAAAATCTTCTGGTAATTGTCTATGCTTTATCACAGTTCCCTGCAGGATGGGAGAGGAGAAATTACCCAAGCATTGACAGAATAGCCACACAATGACTGTCTGGCAATGCTCACTTATTAAGCAAAGCAGGCAGAGCAAGAGATGGCTAAATCATATACCTGCCTCTCCCTCACCAGTGTTCCTCGGCATCCCACACAATAGGCCCCTGTAAGCCGCCAGCTCCACATCAGCAGTGCCTTGCACAGTGGGTGAGCTGAGGCAAAGATAATTTTCTAGGCTGTTTGGCTATCAACAGACACCAAATTGCTTAGCTGAGCAGACGTGATTTCCTCCAACTTGTTGCAAAATTCTTAAACAAACCCTGAAAATGGAAATGTGCTCTCATTTTACTTCCCAGCTAAGACACAGTGGATTCCTTACTTAGGAATCAACAAGTTGGGGGGGGGGGGAGATATGAACATAGATATCTACCCTCTTAGGAAACAAGTTAGATGTATATACATTCAGGCATATGTATTCCTTCCTCCCTAGCTACATGTTCAAAAGTCACAGATTCAACTGAACGTACATCAAAAATATTCAGGGGAAGAAAAATCCTGCATTGTGTGCAGTCCTCTTGTCTTGTTTCCATTTTTCTAAACAACACAGAATCTAATAACATTTGCATTGGATTAGGTAGCGACAGTGATCTAGAGATGCCAAAGATGACTGCAGTATGTGTGGCAGTTATATGCAGATACCACACTCCTTCCCAGAAATGACTTGAGCATTCTGTAATTCTGCTTTGTGTAGGAAGTACTATCTTCAAGGTATTGTGGCTGAGAGGGTTACTATAATTTCAAATATAAGATATAGTTTATTTATGCTTTCCTGCCCAGTGACATTTTGATAGATACTTATCAAAGAGCTTATGGTAGAAGAGATGCCATAGCGTGTGGTCTTTGCAATTTTCTATGGTGTAAATATTCTGGCCATGAAATTTCATTCTACTAAGATAATATTATAAAGTGCAGAACTGGGAAGCCAACCAACCATCCACAGCCTACCATTGTCTGGGATGACATTCAAACATGGGTTTTGAGTTGCAGAAACACGAAAGAACTACGAGAAACCTGCATCTTCTGGTTTGATTTCTAGCAGGTTGCCAAGAGCTGGTGTAAATGAGAGGAAAATCCTTGCCTGTTAAGGTCGACACAGAGGGCAGTCTCCCTGATGTCCTCCATGCAGTTTTTACTTCTCAGACCCTATCCTCAGCTTCCCCACTTTTCAGAAACCAAGCAGACATCTCCTGTGCTGAGGCCAGTTGAGGAGCAACATGCCTTTACCCAGGAAGAAGTGGGTCTTCTTAAAATTTTCACCGAGTTCTTTCTTCTGACCCCAGTGGGCAGGCTCGCTTTTGGGGATCCTGCATCTTCCAGAAGCCAGACTGCCTGGCAGAAACTTGCAAAACAGCTGAGCATTAAACAGAGTGCTTACCAGCCTTCATGTTCCTGTGACATCACTGTCACACGGCTGTGAGGCAGGGCCAGCCAGATGTGGAAGCTGCCATGTTCCTCCCAGCTGCCCTACCCTGCTCCTGAAATATACTTTGAGACA
>JADRCC010569961.1:1074-15016 GCA_019843855.1 Hylomyscus alleni | reverse complement strand
CCTTCCCCACTCCCAGAGTGGGGGTACTGGGGCTTCTCACAGCCCAAAGCCCACCTGGCAGTTTCATGGGGGTGCACACAGTCAAACTCCCCTCATCCACCTCGCCGCCCAGCGGCTCTAGCCCTGAGTGGATGCAGGACCTCATTTTTGACATACAGTGGCCAAAGTAGCAAGCTGAGTGCTTACATATAAAACATAAGCAAGAAAGCAGAGATTGAGAGTACTGGGAAGGGTGCAAAGCTTTGAAACCTCAAAGGCCACCCTAAGTGATGGACTTCCTCCAGGACATATGCACCTCCTAGACCTCCACCCAAACACCAACAACTTGGGACCTGGGAGCCTGTTAGGAGACATTCTCATTCAAGTCACCACAGCCGCCATTGGCAAAGTGAAATTTCTCTGAGACCAGGATCCAACCAAATTCATCTTCCCTTAAGTTCTGCCATGTGTTGTGATTAGCATAGCAGAAAAGCATTAAGACACAGAGCCCGGGTAAGCATCTGCCTTGCCTCAGGCAGGTCTGGCAACCCCTTTACCTATGTTTGCGGGTGACATTGCTCTCACCTTTCCCCCCATCTCATCTGCTCTTTCAGGAAAAGTTCCATGGTCTGTCTTAAAACAGCACAATTTTCATAAGCTATTTTGACAGACTGAAAGCAAATCTTGAAGTCCTAGATTGATGATATCAAATACTTCGTCGTCATCCCACAGTAGTTAAACTCCGACTGTGTGTCCCTTTTGCCCTGTATTAGAAACCTACAAATTCTCTTACCCCGACCACATTGGCTCCTGAAAAGGGAATGACTTTGTTTTTAGGGCCAAGACATTGTCCCTGATCTCCAGGTGAATGACAAAGGATTGAGGGGACTGTGCCTCCACCCCATCCCCAACCCCACACCCAACACTCCAGCTCTTTGGAAGGAATGTTCTCCCCACTTTAGTCCTAATACCCAACTGGGCTTTACAAATGCAGGCTCATGGATTCTCACCAATACCCCTCAGTGCCAAGATCTGAGTCTTCCTAACCCAGTGTTTCCTGGAGTTAAGATTCAGGAAAGACTGAATGGGCCAGGATTCAGAAACTTAGCCAGAGATCGTGGGACAAAGCACAACCAACTGTGCCAAGGTGTCTCAAACACTCCAAGGCCAATTATAATCATCTCTCTCTAATATCCGTTTCCTATCTCCATTCAAGACTGGGTCGTCCCTTTGTTGCCTGATTCACTGGTGGAACACAAAAAGAAATGAGCTTCCTGTAACTACTGAGGTCTAAGTCCAGATAAATTCAACCAACGACTCCAGATTGCAGGACCCAGCTAAGGTAAGCAGGTAGCTGTGCTGAGGCCATCTAACACCCACAAGCTCTGACTTTAACTGATTGTCAGTTATATATGATGTTTTTATTATATTTTTTGTTTACTTTACATCCTGACTGCATCTTCCTCTCTTTCTTCTCCTTCCAGTGCCCCTCTCTCACCTCCCCTCCTGCCATTCTTTGGTTTACCCTTCCTCCTTAGAAAAGGGGAAGCCTTCCAGGGATATCAACCCACCTTGTCATATCAAGTTGCCGCAGTTGGACTAGGTACCCCTTCTCCTTTTGTGGCTAGACAAGGCATCCCAGGTAGGGGAAAGAGATCTAAAGGCAGGGCACAGTCCCTGCTTCTGCTACTAGAAGTTCCACACGAAGACCAAGCTGCACCACTGTTCCATATGTGCCCGGGCCTAGGTCCGTCCCTTGTATGCTTTCTACTTGGAGATGCAGTCTCTGAGGGTCCCTACAGGCCCAAGTTATTTGATTCTGTGTTTTCTTGTGGTGTCCTTGACCCTTCTGGTTCCTTTGATCTTCTCCCAACACAAGAGAATTCTCCAAGCTCCTCCTAAGGTTTTGCTGTAAGTTTCTGCATCTGTTTCCATCAGTTGTTGGTGAAGCCTCTCAGTTATTGCCAGTCACTGGTTGGCCATTTCCTCATTTTCTATTTCTGCAAAACAAATTGTGGATCTAAAGTTTTATCTTTGGGCTGGTGTTTCAGTCCCTCCATTGTTAGTTAGTCTTTTCTGGTTACAGGAGATGACCATTTCAGATTCATATTCCCCCATTGCTAGGTAGGGTCACCCCATAGATTCCTGGGAGTTCCCATTGTCCTAGATTTCTAGCTCATCCCAGAGATGCCCCTCACACAAAAATTCCAGTTCTCTTCCTCATACTCCCTCCCTTCCACTCTATTCCTCCTCCTTCCCTCTACTTGATCCCTCGTGCTTCCCTCCCCACCCCAGCCCCCTCCCTCTCTCTCCCCTCCACCCATATCTACTCTATTCTTCTCAGTGATATTCCATTGGGCCCTCTTTCTTTCTTTCTTTCTTTCTTTCTTTCTTTCTTTCTTTCTTTCTTTCTTTCTTTCTTTTGGTTTTTTGAGACAGGGTTTCTCTGTGTAGCCCTGGCTGTCCTGGACTCACTCTGTAGACCAGGCTGGCCTCGAACTCAGAAATCTGCCTGCCTCTGCCTCCCAAGTGCTGGGATTAAAGGCGTGCGCCACCACGCCCGGCTGGGCCCTCTTTCTTACTTAGCTTCTTTGGGTTTGTGGATTATAGCATGGCTATCCTATACTTTAGGGTAATATCCAATTATAAGTGAGTAGTACATGCCATGTGTATCTTTTTGAGTTTGGGTTACCTCACCCAAGATGATCTTCTCTGGCCCCATCCATTTAACTGAAAATTTCTTGATGTTATTACTTTTAATAGCTGAGTAATATTCCATTGTGTAAATGTATCACATTTTCTTTATTTACTCTTTGATTGAAGGCCATCTAGGCTGTTTCCAATTTCTGGCTATTACAAACAAAGCTTCTATGAACAGTTGAGCAAGTGTCTTTGTAGTATGGTGGAACATCTTTTGGATATATGCACAGGAATGGTATAGCTGAGTCTTGGGGTAGAACTATTCTCAAATTTCTGAGAAATCACCAGATTGATTTCCAATGTGGTTGTACAAGTTTTCACTCCCACCAGCAATAAAGGAGTGTTCCCTTGTTTTAATCCTTGCCAGCATGTGCTATCACTTCAGTTTTTGATCTTAGCTATTCTGATGGGTGTAAGATGGAATCTCAGAGTCAGAATCATTTTGATTTGCATTTCCTTGATGATTATTTGGTTTTTTTTTAAATCTTTCCTTAATACTGTCCATCCTGTAAACATGGTTTAAGGTCTTAGTATTCTCATTCTAAATTGGGCATAATAAAGACATCAACTTGCCAATGTGCTCAGTTTTATAAATAATAGAGTTGCAAATACATGACATCTATACATGTTGATGTCATGATATTTTATAATATTAATAAAAAATTTTTTTACAAATCTCAGAGTCAAGAAATAATTGTTTTAATGTCAACTATCTGTCAGCTGTAATAAGCACTAATATTTTTCTAAAAGGAAATCTATGGGTTTGCCTATCAGATAGAAATAAAGAGGTATGTGGTACTTTGATAATATGTGCTCTCAAGGTTCACTCTCACTGCTTTCTCTTATCTCTTCGGCCCTCTGAGCAATCCTCTTGATCCCAAAATTCCTCTCTCCATCCAGATTCTCATTCTTCTTTCCTCCTTTCTGAGAATAAAGTTGCTGTCCCACTTGGCTCTGGCTCTTCCCACCAGTGTGTGGTGTAGCACTGTGTGGTACGGTTTGGTGCCTCCAGAACGGCTTCCTGACAGCCCCTTCCATGAGCTGAGAGCACAAATGTACAGATTTAAAATTGTGTCTACCAGAAATTAGAATTGAATTGAAGGAAAGGAAGGGAAAATAAACTGCAGGATAGTTGGTGACAAGGTCTGTATGAGTCATTTAGGGAAAGCGGCAAAAGGGCCACTGCCCTTGACAGAAGGAAATTAGGAAGCTCTGGGTCAAAAAAATTTTTCTTTCTTCCTGAAAGAAGAGTTAACTCTCAAGAACTTTGGAGTTAGATGAGTCACATTTTAATATCTCATTCTTTTTAATGTATTTTCCCACACACACACACACACACACACACACACACACACACACACACATTTTCTTTAAGCTGCTTAGACAGGTTATGGAAGATTCTGCCCATTTCACAAATAAGGAAGCTGGGGCTTTGAGAGAAAACTCCCAGGGTGGCAGCTAGTGCATGGTAGGTCTTCAGTGTGAGTCTTGGGAGCCTTCCTGGTCCCCTTTCCTCAGACATCACAAGTGTTGTATGCCAGCATTAAACTGAGAACTTAGCATCATATTTTCTCATCTGCCTTTGGAAACTGTTGGATTTTTGAGACAGCATCTTGATGTGTACTCTAGCTTGGCCTCAAACCTTCAGTCTCCTTGATCTAGTCTCCCGTAGGCACAGGCCACAACCCCAGGCTTCTATATATTTGTTTATTAGTTTGGGTGTGGGAGGACCAACATCTCATGTGTCTTCATGCTTTGCTCTAGAACTCCACTGGGCATATCACTTTACCCACTTTACAGAGCTGAGAATGGCTTTGAAGGGAGGATCTAGGTCCTAAAAAGCTACAGAGTTGGTATGTCAACTCTCAGGAAACCTGAGTTCCACTATGATATTGTATTGCTTATGCACCAAAGACTTTGTCTTATGAAATGAAAGCAAAGTTTATAAAAGTGACAAGGGCTAAAATGAGCATAACAACCAGGTTTAGCCAACTTGACCTTCAGCCAGGACTGAGACATAGGTGTGGAATAAAGGCAAGGCTTTCCTCAGCTAAGACCTGGCATTACTCAGCTACTTTCATGAATATCAACTAGGAAATTACTTAGGAAAAGACAGTAACTTAATCTGATAATCCCTTAGATGATCTATGAGACCTGAGACATGGTTTCTTCAGAACTTCTTCAATGGTTAACATTCATACCTGGCTCTAGAAGGCAGTCCATTCAGACCTACCACTCATAGACACTCCCTAACAATGAGTTTTTTGTCTTATGCTTTTGCTAACAAATTCTGTTCTTGATGTTACACTGGACATGTAGGTCCCTTTTAAAAAGTACCTTAGCTAATGTGAAGCCAGGAATGTTGGAAAAATTCTCTTTGTAATCAAAAATGAAATAGAAAAAAGTCCAAGAAAGATATTCAGAACCAACTTGAAGAATAGGTACATAAATAAAGTACATCACAACTAAAGTACTCAATGTAGTGAAGGGAAATTTGTGGTGTATTTGTAATTTTAAATATTAGAAAGTTTCAGTGGGTTAGAGCTCAAGATTCTAAAGCATAACTGGAGAATTTTCTGTTGGGCATGCTGTACTTTTATAAGGATTTCTTCCTCCTCTTTCACCCTTTTAGCACAGGCTGACCTGATCTGACAAAGAATGTGTGTGACTCAGACCACACACTGACTAGTTGTGGTTTGAAGGGTGTCATTTCAGAATGCTAATCTCTTTTGTCATGGACCATCCCTGGGGATTCCAAAGCATTACTAGCCATAAAGGAACTCCCCTTCTCAATGAACCACAGCTCCAAATAAGAAATGAGCAACTTATGATAGTGAAAATGGGACATTCAAGAAGAATTAACAAATAGTAAAACCAATCAAATGTGTTAAATGCATTACTGACCATATTAGGAAAAGACACACAGGTGACAGACAAAAGCTTCACAGGAAGCAAATTACATAATGTTTTATGGAAAGCCTACTTAACAAAGTGCTTGTTAATTATTTTTTCCTAATAGGATATGTTGGAAGAGAATAATTTTTTTTTCAGCTACAGCAAGGATGGATTATTCTAGTGTGAGGTTCAAAACAAGTAATCATAGGCATGTCTTAATTAAAGTCAAGTTTCATAAACATTTACACACACTTAGTATGTACCCCCTTGTGCTAAGAAGTATTGATGAGCTGGCAAAGCAAGGTCTTTCCCTTCAGATATCCTACTATGCAGTAGACAAATCCATACTATAGTCATACGAATTTTAAGTACTGCCTGAGGTATCATGCCTCTCTTAACACTCTGTTCTGTCTTCAGCATGAATATATGGGATGGTCAGGGATGTGTGAAGTCTTCCTTCGCTAAACTTCTAGATATTTCTTCAGTATCAGCCTTTATGTGCGGTTGCATATTTATTTTTTAACAACCTATTTCAGTTAGAGGCACATATCTGTATGCTAATAATGCAACAAATAGAGTGCCTGCCACCTGGATAATACAATATACTTGCCTTCAGCCCAGATGTTTAAATCTCAAGAGGCAACAGAACAGTCAGGACCAGGAAGGAGTCTCTCTGAAAATGCCAACAGTACTGCTCAGAGCAACAGAGGGCTAAGATTAGAGTTAATTCAAGCAAAGTTTCCCCAGGTGCTGCTTATCATTGAGTACACAAAGTGAAAATAGTACCAGGCTTCAGGTAAGTCTTATTTTTAGAAGGACCACATCACATAGAAAATGCTCGAACTTTTCAGATTCAAAATTCCCAAGTGGAAGGACTAGGGACTTTCTGAAGGGATTGGACAACTCAGCTTTATTATCCAACTTTATTTGATCAGTATGTAAAAAGCAAACAAACTCACATACATACAAAACCTGCCTAGTGATATAGTTAGGCAATATACTGAAATCACCTCTGTAAGTTCGTAAACTCATGAATGACATCAAGTAGTGACATGCAGCAACTGCGGCTTCTACTTCCTTTAACTCCACTTGCAGTGAAGGGCTCCCTGGGTCCCATCACAAAACACTGAATTTGGGGAATATGCTGAACAAAGAGAGAAAGGGGAGTAAAATTTGAAAGGAGGAAAGAAAGGAGGGAAGGAAGGGAAAAGAAACACGGGGAAGGAGGGATCCTGAGAGAGAAAGAAGGGAGAAAAAAGATAGAAAAAAAACTGTGGGCATCAGTATGGGGAAGCAAGGATTGTAAGCAGAGGAATTTGTGAACTTTTTAGGACTAAACTTGATATCAGGAGTTAAAATGAACCCATTCAGTATTTCCTAAACTTGCCTACTTATAAGAATAAAAATGCACCTTGTCAGATGGTTTGCTGTGTAAAATGTTTGTTACACCAGCATGAGGAGCTCAGTTGTAATCTGAGAACTGGTTGGCAGAGACAAGAGGTCCCTTGCTGGCCAGCCTGTCAATCTAGTTGGTAAGCTCTGAGTTCAGTAAAAGACCCTATCTAAAAAAAAAAAAAAAATAGTGAAAGTTAAGCATTGACCTCTGGCTTCCAAATGCACGTACATATGCACAGAAAGAGAGCGTGCCCTGTAGGAGTCAGTTAGATTTTCTGATTTGAAAGATTCTAACAATCTCCACTGTTAACAAACAGGCCTTGTGAGTTTGTATCATCAAGGAGGCTGACCTAGCTGATTCACTGTGTTCCATGTGTAATACACGGCCTGTCTGATTGATGTCTTTCTCTCACAGTGATTTTCTCTCTTAAGTCCTGTAGGGGGTGGTTCTGATGGTAAGGTCCTGTTTCTCAATTGGCTCTTGATCTATCAATAAAGATGCCAGGGGCCAATTGGTGGGTGGAAGGAAAGAGGCGGGACTTACATGTTCCCTCAGTAGGAGGTGAAGAGATGCAAGGAGAGGAAGAGAGATTTTACCATGCTTCTGAGGGAGAAAAAAGGCCACCAGCCATGTGAGATCTAGGGTGAAGTGGCCATCAGCCACTTCCCTGACTGGGCCTTGGGTGACAACTAAAGTTGAGGGCAGATTTAGGGTGTGAGCTAAGAGCATTGGAAAGGGCACTCTAGCCATGGGAGATTAGAAGCACCCACCAATTGAGCCAATAAGGCAGGTTGAAAAATAAGCTTGTGTGTGTGTGTGTGTGTGTGTGTGTGTGTGTGTGTCTGTGTGTGTGTGTGTGTGTGTTTCATCCAAGGATCCAAGGAAACCTGGGTGGGGCTGGGAACATGGTCCATCCAGAGCTTAAAGTGGGGTAGCAAAAACTACACACTACAAAGCCCTGCCCTGCACTTCTCTACATTTTCCCTCTTGGAAAATTATACATATATGATGGCAAAACCACTGTGTCCTAGTCTGCACCCCTGCCAGAACTCGAGTCCATGCCATGCTAGGTAGTCATAGTGCTAAGTTCCAGTAGAAGCTATGTGCATTGTAAGAACTATTAGAACTTTGGAAAGAGAAAGTGATTTTATGAGGAAAACCTAAAAAACAAAAACAAACAAAATCTTGAGGCACCGAATATGCCTGATGTCTGGAGTCAGAGAATATACACAAGGGAATAAAACCAAACACCTCAAATTCAGTCCTTCAGACTCAGAAGAGATCTGTATATGCCTGCCTTGAAAGAGGTTGTTTTCCACTTGGAAGTTCTCAGGATTATGGGTGACATTCCTGTGTGTTGGTGCCTGGCTGCATTAATCAGCTGTCACTCTAGTGACACCACTGAGGCAATTAACTCACAAAGAGAAAAGTTGTCCTGGCTCACAGCTTTTGTAGTTTTGGCCACAATTAGTTCTCACTCTTGCTTTGGGACTGTGGAAGTATCAAGTGGTGGCTGGAGTGTACAACAGAGCAATCTGCTTGCCTCACCATCCAGAAAGGAAAAACGGAGAAAGTGGAGCACAGACTAGGATCCTATAGTCCCTTCTAAGGGCATATCCCCAATGATCTTATGGCCTCCTACTAGGCTTCACATCACAGAAATTCAATAATCAATGGTGTTGCTCAGGGACTAAGCTGGGCCTGTGGGGAAACATTGGTGATCCTAGCTAAGGCCCTGAGTGTGTAAATTAACTACTCCAGGTTACTACTTTATTACAACATGAAGGAATTTACACATTCATTTATTTGCATTCCTTCCACAACTAGCTAAATGCGTTGCCTGTACCACTGTGCTGTTGTTGAATTAGTAGTACACATGGACATATAAAAAACAAAACCTTAATCCTTACCTTTAAATAAATCACAGATAAATAGAATAATATACATGTATCTAAATATATATCATGCTAATATGTGACATACATATATTTAAAGATTCTATAAGAGCATTGAGAAGTATATGATGAGTACACAGAAGAGTTGTCTGTAAAGAGAGGGCAAGTATGTGTGTGTGTGTGTGTGTGTGTGTGTGTGCGCACGTGTGTGTGTTGCTTCAATCAAACCCCCAGCCACTCATATGTTAGAAAAGCACTGTACCACCAAGTTATGTCTACAACTCTGGCTATGTTTAGTTGTATAAATATAATGACATTAAGGAGTATATTTTTTATCACTTTACATACTTGTTTTCTTCAGTCTCATCCATTCTCAGGATATAAAAACAAATCTGTGCATATAAGAAAATTGAAATATTAATGTGTATCACTATATGCCTAAAAATTCTTAATTTTTGGCTATTTGAAGCCTGAAATACAGTTTCTTATAAAAGTAAAATTATTAAATATTGTTAGATTTCTTTTTTTAGAATAGCTCAGTTAGTACACAACACTGCTGCTACACTGTAGTAGTTACATAATAATAGAGCAATTGAACTAGAAATGTGTTACATGTAATTTTACTCTACAGCTTTTTGCTCCAGGACTGACCATGCTCTAGAGCACCCATCCAGCTTCCCTTTTGTTCTACCCTTCTTTGCTCTGGGAAGTGACCATGCTACCAGTCCTCTCCTAGCTTCCCTGAATCTGAGAATAACACACACACACACACACACACACACACACAAACACACACACACACACACTCACACACTGTTTGTTACTTTACAATCTGCCTTCTAGGCACAATTTCTAGGTGTTACTATCTCCTGCCTGGACAAGCATGCCCTTACCAATTTATTATCTCTGTCTCTCCACTTGCCCTAAACATCAGTGACTAGTCCCACTAGTCCCTGCCAAACATCTGGGCCACCCTCCTATAGCAGAGGCCACAGGCCCCAGCTCTACCCCTAATCCCCACCAAGACCTCACATGATTGCTGCATTCCTCTTTCTCAAAACTATGGCAGAAAACTCCTCTCTCCTTCCCTTCATCTTTTCCTCCTGGGACATGGAAGTCCTGCCTCTGCCTTCTGCCAAGCAATTGCCTTCCCCCTCAGCCTTCTTTACTGACAAATCAAGAACCAATTGGGGAATCAGACTTTAACATCAGAACTGCCCCCTTCAGAAATGTACTAGTTTTCTAATAAAATTCTAGAATTAAAAAAAAAATCACAACAAAATTACTCAACAAGAATCTTTTTCCCATTAATTTATTACTTTATATCACTTTAGCTATCATCCTCCTCTCCTCCCAGTTCCTCCCTTACAAGAGTTCCTCCTCCCTTAGAGAAGGGGAAGCCCTCTTGGGTACAACCCAGCAGGACTAAGTTTGTCCTCTCCCACTAAGGGGAGCTAAGGGAGGGAGATCCCATAGCAGGCAACAGAGGCAGAGACAGGCCCTGCTCCAATTTTTACAGGACTTACATGAAGACCAAGCTGTATATCTGTTCCAAATGTGTAGAAGACCTAGATCCAGCTCATGTGTGTTCTTTGGATGGTAGTTTAGTCTCTGAAAGCCCCCATGGACCCAGTTTAGTTGACTCTGTAGGTCTTCTTGTGGTGTCTTTGACCCCTCCAGCTTGATCAATCCTTTTCCACAAGACTCCTGATGATCAAGCTCTGTTTGATGTTTGGCTGCTGGTCTCTGCATCTACTTTCATCTGCTGCTAGATGAAGACTCTCAGGAGACAGTAGACAAGAATCTTAAAATGTATTTTAAATGTTCATCCTTGATGTACAAATACCCTAATAGCCATGGCTGTGTAAGGGAGAGGTGTCAGTCAGATACTAACTACTATAGTATGAGAGCCACTCTTCCTCCCTTTGATAAGACTGCAGTTAGGGAGTGTGAGCAGTCCAAGATGTAGGGGAAGAAAGTAGCAAACACAGCTCATTTTTTGGAGATGGATGCCCTCTCTAGCATGGTGGAAAGATAAGTACAAGAGGGCTGACTGGGAGAAAATGGCATCTGATGAAGTAGGCTTGTACGTAACAGAGTAGAAGGAGAAAGCAGTGATCATGATCCCAGTCCACACAGCTGCTTGTTTTTCTACTTGCCACAGATTTGACACTGACAGCAGAAAGAATGGCAGCGCCAAGCATTTTCCATACTCTAGATCCTGGACTCTGGACCCTGGAAACTATTGATGTTGGAAAATTGGAGGGTGGCGGTGAACTGGTTAGACAGATCTCATCTCTGTAGTGGCTGCGCTGGGAAAGCATGCACTGACACAATGACAAAAAGATCTACAGAAACTTGAGCTGTATTGTAGAATAGTTGTAAATTCAGTGTTATCAATGTAGGCTGCATATAAAGAGATAGGAACTTTGGCCTCAATTTTCTGAGTTATAAACTTTATTGAAGATTAAAGCTTTAAGGAAATGATCTTAAAATGATTTCCACTTATCTCCTCCTACATCCATTTATACCTGTAATCTCAACATTCAGGAAACTGAAGCAAAAAACTGCAAACCTAAGTCCATCCTGGATAACAGAGCAAGATCCTGTTATTCGTGTATGTATGTATGTATGTATGTATGTATGTATGTATGTGTGTGCGTCATATATACATATTGTTATGTCATACAACACAATGCAGTTAGAAAACTGTATGGTCTAGAATTTAGGTTCTAAATAGAGAGATGAATACATGTAACAATAAGCCATTTGGCTATAACAGAGTAAATGGAGAATCAAAGTGTGAACTTAGGCTGGGAATATATTATACATGTACACAAGGTGCCAGTAAGGGAAATCTATAACTTGATTTGGTTGTTAACAAAGGGAATTTTCAAAATTAGACTCATAAAAATATGAAATCATTTTATTTATTACTATTATGTGTGTTTGTTTGTACATGTGAAATGGTACATGTGTAGAGGCTAGAGGACAACTTTCACAAGTTGGTCCTTTCATTCCATCATGTGTTCTTAGGCTTGCACAGCAAACATTTCTAACAGATAGACAATCTATGTAGTTTTATATTTAAATCCAAAATTTAGCAATCACAGTTTTGAAAAAAAATTAAGAGTTACAAGATGTTTTAAACTGGTATTCCAGGAAGATTTCTTTAGGAGTTATATGAAGGCCAGGAGACAAAGGAAAAGCACACCAGATTAAAGGCAGATGTTTTCAAGAGAACTGTTAGGAGGACTGGCCAGTAGAAGCAACCAGGAAGAACGGAGGTAATCGCTATTATGCATGTCTATGTAAATGACGACATAATACCTTTCTTTAGCATACTATTTATGCCATTGAAGCTTTACTTTTTAAATATTTTTAAATTTTTTTTAGCTCTGTGTGCATGTGTGTGTGTTTATTTGTGTGTGTGTGTGTCTGTGTGTGTAGTTTGCCACGTATATTCAGATGATCTTAGAGGCCAAAGGTATCAACTCCTTTGCAGTTGGAGTTGCAGGTGTTTGTCAGTCACCTCCTATGGGTGCTGGGAGTCAAACTCGGATCCTCTGGAAGAACAATATAGGCTTTTAACCTCTGAGCCACCTCTCCAGCTCTGAAAACATGCACTTACAGTCTGGAATATGGATCCAGGAATAGGAAAATTTGTAGACTTGGTTTTGTTTTAGTTTTTTTGTTTTGATTTTTTGCTGTTATTGTTTTGTTTATTATTATTTTTATTAATCTATTTAGCAACTCTACTTCCTGATGGCAGTCTCCTCTCCTCCCCCTCTTTCCTCTCCCTGTTCTCCTCTCTCTTTCTTCTCAGAGAAGGGGAGGGAGTCCTCCCGTGGATATCAACCCATCCAGCACATCAAGCTGCAGTAGAACCAGGGCCCCCTCCCACTATCCCCCACTGAGCCTAGACATTGCAGTCCAGCCAGGGGAAAGAGGCCCAGAAGCAGGCAACAGAGTCAGAGACTTCCCCTGCTCCAGTTACCAGGAGTTCTGAGTGAAGACGAAGCTTCCCATCTTGCCATACCTGTGCAGGAGGTCCACGTTTATCACATACGTGCTCATTGGTTAGTGGTTCAGTCTGTGAGCATCTATGGGCCTAGGTTAGTCAATACTGTGTGTTTTCTTGTGGTGTCCCTCTTGACCCCTTTGTCTCCTGCAATCCTTTTTCCTTCTTTTCATAAGATTCCCTGGGTTCAGCCTAATGTTTGGCTATGGGTCTCTGCAACTGTTTCCATCAGCTTCTGGGTGAAGCCTCCCAAAGGATAGGCATGCTAGGTGCCTACAAGTACAGGAACCCCTTGAAGGCCTCCTTGTTATTTAGCTTCTTTGGGTCTGTGAATTAGCATGGTTATCCTGTACTTTATGGCTAATATCCACTCATAAATGAGTACATACCATGTATGCCTTTCTGGGTATGGATTACCTTACTCGGGATGATATTTTCAAGTTGCATCCATTTGTCTGCAAATTTCATATCCTTGTTTTTAATAGATACATAATACTCCATTGTGTAAATGTACCACATTTTCTTTATCCATTCTTTAAGGGACATCTAGGTTGTTTCCAGTTTCTGGCTACTATGAATGAAGCTGCTATGCATATAGCTGAGCAAGTGTCCTTGTAGTATTGTGGAGCATCTTTTGGGTATATTCCTATCACTGGTAGAGCTAGGTCTTGAGGTAGAACTACTCCTAAATTTCAGAGAAACCACCAGATTTATTTCAAAAGTGGTCCCAATAGCAATGGAGAAGTGTTTCGCTTGCTCCACATCTTCTCCAGCATGTGCTGTCACTTGAGTTTTTTGATCTTAGACATTCTAATGGGTATAAGGAGAAATCTCAAGAGTCCATTTGATTTGCATTGCCCTGATAACTAAGGGGGTTAAACATTTAAGTGCTTCTCAGCTATTAGAGATTCCTCAGACAAGAATTATCTCTTTAGCACTGCACTACATATTTAAATTGGGTTATTTGGTTTATTGGTGCCTAATGTTTTAAGTTCTTTATATGTTTTGGATTTTATCTGTCTGTCAAATGTAGGGTTAGTGGAGATCTTTGCCCAT
>JADRCC010569956.1:0-19979 GCA_019843855.1 Hylomyscus alleni | reverse complement strand
TTTAAAAAGAAAAAAAATCAAGATCCTGTGAAGCCCAACACTATGGGGCAAGCCTGTAATCCTAGCACTTGGGAGGCAGAAGCAGGGGGTAACCTGGGCTACATGAGACCCTGTTTCTATAAAAAAAAAACCCAAACCCTAAATAAACAATTTACCCCCTCTTCAAATAAAAGAACCTTTATAGTTTTAAAATTTTAAAAACTGAAGAAACCAAAGATCACCTTCTGTTATATAGCTGTTTATTGACTTTTATCACATCAGAAATTATAAGTGAAAAATTAAAATATTTGTTTTACTTAAAAATAGCAATAAACTCATTAGGAGTAATAATGTAAGCAATGCATTTAAATAACAAATTCCAAGTGAAAAAAATAAGTAAGAGTAGATCGACATATTGGATAACATCCTTACTGCAACTGGAATAATAGAAGACTTGTGGAACCTTGTTTTTAAAGGGTTTATTTCTTTTTATTTTATGTGTTTTGTCTGCATATATGTTTGTGTACCACATGCATCCAATGCCCATGAAGGCCAGAAGGTGGCGCTGGATCCTGCAGAAGAGGAGAGTTCTAGAGTTGTGCTAGGAGTTAAACTGGGCTTTCTGGAAGATGAATCAGTTCTGAACCACACAGCCATCTCTCCAGTCAATGAGGGCAGCTTTTATCTGTTTTTGCCTTCTATCTATTGCCAATTTGTTTTGTTGGTAGTTTTTTTCCCCCTTCTGTTTCAAAATCTACTGAATGAAGTATATAAAGAAAAGATTTAAATGAATGTGTTCACTGAAAAGCAAGAAGTATTTTAGCAGTCTTTCTTAATACTTATAGCAAAGACAAATGGTTATGACAAAAATTGATAAGTGATAGTCAACCTGGAAAAGGTTAGCCTTAGTGAAACATGAGAACATGTTTCTTAGTGAAACAGTAAGAACAAGAGAGCTTACTGATGAGCTGAGGAAGCAAGCTCATCAAAAAGGCTGAAAACTATCTGCATCAAAACTCCATCAAGAGCTAGAGTGGGTGGGGCTCATAAGAGCACTGGCTGCTCCTCCAGGACCACGGTTCCATTCCCAGACCCCACACAGCAGCTTGCAAGTGTTTGTATCTCTGGTTCCAGAGAATCCAACCCCCTCTCACATGGAAGCAAAACACCAATGCACATAAGATAAAAATAAATACATTTAAAGAAAACTTTGATCATTCAACATAAAATGCATTTTCTTATGACTAGGCAGCGTTCCCTCCCTACTGTAACCATTCTAACCATATTATTTAGGTTTGGGGCCAGTAAGTCTAAGAACCAATTAAATGTATGGAAATATCTATTTGTCATGTAATGAGCATTATTACACATTGATGATAACTTTGGAAATGAAGTGTGGAGGGTATGCAAATGGTTTGTTATAGCATAAATCTTTTCCTTGGTTTAAGCAAAACAGAATTACGAATGTTTTGGTTGTTTTTTTTTTTTTTTTTTTGAAAAGAAAGCATTAGCACGGACTCAAAGTCTAACTCTCAAGTCTTGAAGTGAATCACTGCTGCCAAAAGCAATATGAGAAAGCTCAGACACAGCATGTGGGAGCTCCTCCTCAGGAAATCTTTGTGGTCCACTGTTCCTGTAAATCCCAGCTGACAGAAACACACACCACAGCACCAGAAAGAATTCCGCTAAGGGAAGAAAATAGACGAGAGTTCTGGGTTGTGCTAGGGTTTTTCTGATGGTTGAAGCATATTTTTACAATAAAAATAAAAGCAGACAAGAAAGCTCCAATTTTTTGTTGAACAATAAGTTCAAGAAAATGGCTTATTTCAGTCAGGTCTTTTCCTTAGGCCACATCATGGTGTCCCCTACCCCTGTGCCCCACATTCAGATATTAGGTTCTATCCAATGTTTCTGTAAAGCCTGAACCATTCACTTAATGCAGTATTGTTTGTTTTCAATAGTATATGATAATATTCTATGAAAGTGTCAATGCCTTTATTTTAAAACTAAGTTCAGTTTAGAAATGAACAGGGTGGATAAAATACTTTCCTTATTAAATAATCTCTTGTAATATGTTTCAAACACAACAGAATAAGATAAATTTCAGGTCTAGCGCAGGAGAAGAATTAATCAAAGATGGCAGGAGACGGCAACTCTTCTAATAAGTGGTGTAGGTACCCAGGGGGAGGAAAAATTAAAAGACAAATCTGTTGGAAGATGACACAACTGAAGAGCTGTATTACAGAAGGACCAACCATACAGGCTGAAACTACCATGGCTGGGAGGAACTGACAATGGTCTTTGCCTCCTATAATGACGTCTCTGTGTCATTAGCTTTGCAGTACCGCCAACTCCCACCATCTAATGGGATGCCATAGCCAAGAGCCTCCCAAGAACAGAAACGGGGAGTAAACCCTATTTATGGAACCATGTGTCTCCATGGAGACGGCCTCATACTGGAAGTGTGACCCTATTTCAGTCTTCTGAGGCCTTGGATTACAGGTGTGCACTAGCAGGGGCAGCAAGAAGGTGAGTTTCTTTACAGAGCCATGTCATGCCCTTACTTTGAAACTTGAGGCTTGCACGAGTTCTGGCTGAACTAAAGGATTAGTAGATTATTTCTCCTTGAATTTCATATAACTTAAGTGAATTTTGATTATTAGAAAACACTTGTTAGAGTATCAAGGTAAGAAATGTGTATCTGACAAACGGAACCATAGATAGAAACTTAAGGCCAGTGTCTAAATAAAACCCTGCCTCCTTCAGAAATGGCTCCTTCCTGGGTGACTTCCTTTATACTGATATGAAAAACACCACCAGTGTCCATGGACTCAGCTCTCTATAGCCATAGATTTCAGTCCTCTGGATTTAAACAACCATGGGGAGGTGATACTTAGAAGACAAACTGGAATCTGTTTGCAAAATTGTTACTTTTTTCTTGTCATCACTCTGTAGACAAGTATACAACATTTAAACATTATATTATGTGCATAAGTGCCTAGGCAAGGTATGAAATCACTGGAGGATGTGTACAGAGTGCATGCAAACACCATCTCCTTTTGTATAAGGGACTTGACTATCCGTTGACTTTGCTATCTACAGGAAGGATCAAGGCTTCATGGGACCAATCCTGCACAACTGTGCTGATTGGTCAGAGCTTACCAAAACATTTTCCACCTGTTTCCATTTTCACCTCATCAGGTTTATGTGATATTAGGTAGATAGATATAGAAAGAAGTAAATAAAAAAATATTTTTGATAATTGTAAATTTATTTTAAATAAAATTTTTAGCAGACATATAATTTTACCATTTAAAAAACTTTAAGCAAGTTTGTATATTATTGGGATAGAAGTGCTTGCTTATCATATAGAATTAAATCATGATGACTATTTGATACTGCAGGACACATACAGCATCTTCAACATTTTTCAGAGTTGACTGATATATTAATTTTACAATCATCAATGCTGAGAATGCTGCTCTACATAAATATGTATGTGTATATGTAAATATGTAGTACAAAGTGGCAGAAGTATGTATTGCAGGCCGTGTCAGGAAAATTCTGTAATTCTGTTCTAATATCAAGTCAAATTGATTTAACATTTCTTAAAAAAATGTTAAACTCTATTCATCAATTCAAATAGCATTTGTTAAAATCAAACATTCTGACAATACAATCCAAAAGTATACTGAAACTTTCATGCTCAGAAATGGTTGAGAATATTTAGATTTCACAATATTTATTTTCACAATTAAACCATTACATTTATATAGGAACAGAAATTTTGCAAAACAAACAAACAAACCAACAAACCACTGCAATTCATAACACACAGTAAACAAAAAGCTGAGTGGAAGCACTTCCGCCAGTGCTGTCCCTGTGTGGGATGGTGGTATGTGCAGTGCACAGTGCGCATGCTCAGTGTTCAGAAACAAGGCAGTGGTGAAGCTGCATGATACCGTGTGGGCAAACACTGACAGAAACACCTTGGGTTCATTATGGATTTGACTTTTAGTAAAGTTTTGGTCATTAAGCATTCAGAAACATTTACTGTTGTCAAAAGTTTTATGATGCTCCCTGAATCACAACTCACCATTTATGATCCATGTTATGAGCCCACAGGTTCCGGCCTTAGAGGTCACTGCGTTAGGCGACTGGCCAGTTGCTCTGTCTTACAGCTAAGTAACAGTCTACTGGTAGAGGACCCCGTGTACCTCAGCTATCCTATAGCTCTATCTTGCTCATGACTGGCTGCTGCTGACACTCCAGTAGGAAGTCAGCTGCCATCTATGCATTCAGCACTAGCCAAATGTTTCTTAAAACTTACGTACATCGGATGCTATAGTGACTTTGGTAGCTTTCTACTGTTAACTTCCTTCTGTGGATAAATAGCAAAAAGGTAACTTAATCTATAAAAAGAAACCAAGCTCATATGCTTATCCTTATATATTTGTTTTACTGCTTTGCTACTTTCAAATTAAAATTTTAACCAAAAGACATAAAATGAGAAATAACTGTTGAGCCAACCTTTAGCACTTAGCCTTTCAAAAGGAAACAGATGTTCTTTAACTTGGGAAGCTGTCCCCCAAAATGTAGTATATTTTAATGTATGTGTGAATGGCTTTTGAAATGTTTATACAAAAGGGAATGTACTTCATTTTTCTGCACCTGGCTTTCTTCACTTACTACACTGTGGAGATCTTTCTATATCAGAAATAATATTCTACTTATTCCTTCTAGGTGTTCTCATAGCACTTCATTCCTGTGTAATCACCTGGCCAGCCTCCTACTGTTGGGCGAAAATAAATTAATGAATGTTGGTAGTTTTTACATGCCTGTAATCCCAACACTTGGGAGGTGAAAGTGTGAAGTTATGGCTTAAGGTGACTGACAACAGAGAAACAGGGATGGTACCTACATTTCTGGTTTCAACAATTCCGTGTTGAGCAATGGTGATGTTTACTGAAACATAAAACGGTGGCAAAGCAACAGTTAGAGGAGAAAACAACAAGTCAGAAGTAACCTTGAGCCACACATAATAAACAGCACATGAGGGCACTACTTGTCTTCAAGAGACATAAGGGGAAGGCTCTAGATTTTAGGGCCAGGATAGGCTCCACAGGGAGATCCTAACTAGAAAACTCAAGGACTGGGGAGGAGGTGGTGGGGGAGCCCGAGAGATGGATAGCCAATGAGAATTACTCAGCCTTAAATACCAGCCATTGGGAGAGTTAGCCTACTGAATGTATAGATTCCATTGTTTATATAGAAAACAAATATAATGGCAGAACTATATCAGACACAGGTATAGACAACAGGCTGGAGTGATGTCTCAGTGTTAAAGGCATTTGTTGCTCTAGCAGAGGACCTGGGTTTGGTTTGAAAGCACCTACATGGTAGCTTACAAGCCACCTTCTGATTTCAATGGGCACCAGACATGCACATAGAGCATAGACATACATGCAGGGAAAACATTCATAAATGTAAAACCAAAAAAGTAAGCCTAAACAACAAAAAAGAAGTCTAGCAATAAATATCACTGGCAAGGGTGTGGGAAACAGGCACCTTTATACATTTTAAGTATAAGAAGGAAAGTATAAACATGTATATCACTGACCTACCACTTCCAATACTAGGTATCAAGCCTTGGTATTCCTTTATTATTTGAGTTAATACATATAATGTTATATTTCATATATATGTGTATATATTATATATATACATAAATACATGTGTATATATAATACATTCATGTAATTCTTGAAAACAATGTACCCAGCATAAGCCCTACTGATAAAAAAGGTATCAGTATCCAATTAAGTATTACTTTAGCAAATGTGCTGTTTTAAACTAAAACTAAAACTAACAATTTAATGTATTACATATGTCGTTATTTAAAGTATCAATACTATATTTAAGCCACGTTGTTGGATCTGGCAAAATGCTAACTACTGTCAGATGTTAGTTACTAGGGCTTGCCAGTCTATATTAAACACAAAATTAACAGGAAAGCCATCACACTAGCGACTACTACTGAGGAGTGAGGAATGAAACACTGGCATAGAGACCTGGAGCTGCAAGATTTGCGAAAGCGCTCTAGTATGCAGACTTCCCACCTACACGAATCTATACTCTTCCTGGTTCAGAGGCCCACAGACGATTTCTAGTCCCATTACGGAAGTCACCAAATTACTAATTTTTCTTTTCATATGTGTATTAACTTATATGTGGTCCAAAGTCAGTCAGTTATATATTTTCAGAAGTTTATACCATGCCAACAGTACTTAGACAAGATTCTGATTTTAAAAATGAAAGCTTTAAGGAAAAGGCACTGACAGTTAAAAAGATTTGATGAGTGACAGTCTGTAAATCACTATTTCTTGTTTTAAAACATTAAAAAAAGACTTTTCTCTTTGAATGTAACTGCTCACACAGATGTAAAGTCAGGGCATGGCACAGCAGGCCTGGAGTTCTCAGATAGTCAGTAGGCTGAGGTGGAAGGTCACTCAAGTCCAGGCTTTGACACCAGCCGAGGTAACAGGATGAGGACCGTTTTTTAAAAAGCAGACAAGCCATAGGTCTAAATATGACATCACAAAATGGATATTTGGGGGGGGAGGGGCTGTTAACAATGAAAAACGTAAATGGTTTCATTTGATATGACTTCTAAATTTCTGCCAGGCTAACTTTAGAATACACAGAATGTGCTGTGGGGACTGTCACTATCATACCAAGACTATCACTATCAAATCATGAAATCAGTTTCTAGATTAAATTTAAGTCAAAACTCAAATCAAAATCAACAAGCTATATAATGAAAAATAAGTTTCTTTTCCTATAGAAGCCAGTATTTATTTGTTTGTCTTTAACCCAGTAAAAATGTCTGTAAAGTATTATCTAAAATGAACTACACACTGCCTTTCAACTCTTAAAGTACTGAGAAATATCATAGGCTAGTATTCCGCAAGATTACAAATTTAAAACAATAGGAAATATTTGTTGGAGTTTACATATTTTAGCATAACTTCTAAAATACCACTTATCCCAAAAGCCCCAAATCAAAGCACTTAATTACTCTTAATCAACAGAGACAAAACCTAATGGCAAAATTTAAAAATATTAAAAGGGCACATAAAATATAGTCCAACTAAACTACTCACAGACAGCATAGTTTTAAGCTCTCCAGTTTCCTCGCTGAAAAATTTACTGCCTCTTGTCCATATTCTCTCTGCTGCAGACTGCTTTCTATGATTCCCACTTGTTTCTCCAGAGCTACAGTACAAAATGGCCACTGGACTGGAGGGCGTGTCTGTCATTACTAAGCAGTTTTCTGTCAGAAGCTGTGCTTTGAAAAAAACCTGAACATCATTTTAGCGCTCTTACTCAGCAACATTGAGTGTGGGGCTTGAAAATGCCTTCAAAGGGTGTTAACTAACACTAGTATACGTTTCAAGTTCATTTATACACCAGTAGAGCAGGCAAGACACAGATTCATACACTTTGGCTGCCAGCTTCTAAACATTTTCACTGAAACGAGTATCATACAATTAATCTTACTTGAGGTACTATGGGTAGAAAGTTTTTAAAGGAGTAATTTTCATTCCTTTGTGCATAATAAAAATGTTCTTATGACAATACTATCTAAATCAAAAACAAAGTAAAAAAAACATACAAACTCATCAGAAAGAAGAAAGCTGACCTTTCGTAGCTTATAGCTTAACTGACTGAAAGTAACAATCAACAGAGAGTTGTTCTTAACCAAGAGGAGCAGTGTTAGCCAAGGTGGGTTGCTGAGTCTCCCCTGGCCTTGACAATATCAAGCTTTTGTAGCTTTAGAAATCTGCCTGATTGGTGCTATGTACTTGGGCAGGCACTTATAATTATCATTTTCAGTTGATCTTTCTTTTAAAAAGGCCAAAATGTCAGTATATTATTATATTAACATGTGAGAAGAACATGCAAATATCATTAAAATGAAAATTGTATGTTAAGAGATCATATATCATCTTTATATTCTCTTTCTTTGCCTACTCCAAATTTGAAAAACTAACACAAATATACATAAACAATAACAAAAAAACACAAAAGAGATTCTCTGTATTCTTTTATTTATCAATTTTTTGGGAGGAGTGGTAGCTGGTGTGATACCATGGGCATGTGAATGCCATGGTATCTATGTGGTGGTCAGAAGACAACCTTTGGGAGTCCATTTCAACTTCTATCATGTGGAATCAAACTCAGTGTCTTCCTGATGAGTCATCTTGCCAGCCCTCTTTGAGATTTTTAAGCCCACTCTGTGGTTCTTAAAGAGATGAATGAAACTTTTCTCTCAAAGATGACAATTCCTTCTTAGAAGCCAGAGACAATAGGAACAGAGATGCATGCCTACAATCTCAGCACTTTGTTACTCTCAGCGACTGAAAGTAACAATCAACAGAGAGGTGTTTTTAACCAAGAGGAGTGATGCTAGCCAAGGTGGGTGGAGGAGACAGAAAGATCAGTAGTTCTAAGACTTTCTTGGATACATATGTAGAGTTCAAGGCTAGCCTGTCATCAAACAAATAGACAGACAGACAAATAAGCCAACCAATCACTAAAGCAAAGCAAGATATGCTGAAGTAGAAAGTCCATTTTCAATAAAGGTCTTAAATTATATGAAATTAAAAGTTGTGGATCAGCCAGGATGACTCCCCTAATAAGATATAGATGGCAATATTCTACCAGCTACACTGATTGCAATGCATATTTAAATAAAGGAGGGTTTCAAATATCTTATTTCAAATTAAAGATAATGGGCACTTTGGTTTGCTTTTCTATGGTGGATCTAGCACCACAGAGTCTCAATGGATACTAGAAGCAATACTCAGAAAGTCCAGAGACAAAAGACTTATTAATACACTACATGTAGCTTAGACCTTTTCACTCCTTGAGGCAGTTTTACTTCTGGGAACTTGGGGGAACACTTGGAACAAAGCTAGAGAAAGCTAGGATTAAAACCGGAGTTCCAGCCTAGACCATCAGTAGACTCTCTTCTTGTAGTTCCTAGTTAATACAAGTTTCCAAAAGCCTAATAGCATTTACTCAATCCACCAGATAGCTTCAGATCTCTTAGAACAGAAGAAAGAAATATTTTGTACTAAAGGATCACCTGGCATGAAGGACAATCTTACTATAACTGAGAGACAGGCACTGGGCAAATATGTGATTCAATCCGAATCTTATTGCTAATGAATGTAAGTTAGCTTCTTAACCCAGATTCTTTCAACCACGCTTTGTAAAAAATGAAAAAATGCAAGGTTAAGTGCATGAAGTACCAAGGTAGCCATAAAAATAACTCAGGCAAGCACGGGAGTGTGGCCCAGGCCTAGAGATGGTCTGAGCAACTGAGCCAGGTGGAGCTCTTGAACCCAGGTCTTTGAGGCAGCACAGTGAGAGTCTGTATAAGAAAAACCCCAAACATAAACACATAATGCATCATAGCTCCAGACAATGGGCTTACATATTAATAGAGGTCTACAGATATAGAAAAGGGCTGGAGTATGGCTGAGTGGTAAAGTGCTTATGGAACACTCATGTGACCATCAGTTATATCCACAGGACCACAAACCATAAAAAACTGGTTACTTTTTTTCAACTGTCTAAATTTTAAAAATAAATCAATACATCTCTATTTGAGCCCCGAGGATATGCAATGAAGTAAAAAAAAAATCATAGAAGCAAACAGGGAAAAGATAGATTTGCTATATATATAAATTTCTCTTGATATAAATGGTGATAAGCTAAGTTAGTTTCAGTGGCCTACCTTTTATGATATTGGGTTGTGACGTAAGTGCACTGATAGTCTTTTATTAACATTGGTAAAAGTAACAATATTGCCAAGCTTCTCAGCTTCCATTTGGAACTAGATTTTTTTTTTTTAATAATAGATTTAGGGCTTTATGTTCTATAAACTTAAATGTTATGTCTAATTATTTCCAATAGTAAACTCTAGCAAACTCTATCAACAAATGCCCAAGCCCATGCGCATGCACTTCCTTCCATTAGTGTTACTTCGGGCACCAATGTAAGCAGGGAGGAAGTCACATCAATACTCTTCACAATGCCCTTTGTTCTTTAAAGATGAGAAGAGCTTTTAAAAATAAGAAGAAAGCAGCTTCATTCGAGTAAGGGAGGGGCTTCACACATTTAATGTGGGAGGTTACCTCATGCTCATTCATTCAGCTGAGGACAAATGGGAATAAAGAGTAAACCTTTTACAATCTACGGGAAGCATTAAAGATGGAGGTGAGAGAAAGATCAAGATTACAAGGTGAAAATGATCTTTTCAGTCAAGAATAAAAAAAGGAAGAAGAAAGTCAAGAAACCGAGAAAAGCTGTCTTTTGACAGTAAAGAGTCAGCTAGGCAATCACATTCCCAAGAGTAAAGGTTGGATGGCAGCACTAACGCGTTCTCAAGCTGAGCATGCGAGAGCATGCCAGTAACCCCAGCACGCAGAGGCTGAGGCCAGAGGATCACAAGTTTAAGGATAGCCTAGGCTAAAACTGGTCTTTTGGGTGTAAAAGTCTTATTTTCCTGTCGAGGGGAAGGTGGGTTTGACAGTGAGTGGAATGCTCAAACTTTCTGCAATTAAGTTACTCTATGAAACCGTGAGCCGGGCATGGTGGTGTACCCCTGTAAACCCAGGACTTGGGAGGCTGAGACAAGACGATCTCAAGTTCAAGGCCAGCCTAGGTATACAGTGAGCAAGATCCTGTCTTGAAAGAAAAGTGAGAAATTAAGAAAGACTAAAATCAGATCTTTAATGCATTTCTAAGGTGATCAGAGAATACTATCTCTCTATCTTAGTTAATGATGTAGTAACAACCACCTTGGTATTTCAGTATTTATTTTGCATCTTACTCCTGTCAGATATGATGCCTTACCATCATTTCCTAAATACCTTTTCTTTTCTTTCTGGGACGGGATAGAAGGCCTATATATGCCAATAAGCAAGTGCTCCACCACAGCGCCTTTTAAATTGGGTTCTGCTGCTGTCTAGTCACTGAGTGGCTGAAGACTGTCCTTAGGTTAGGTAGAGTGAGCCCCCAAATTCTCTGCCCTTAATGGCAGAATGGCTGGTAGAAGGTTCTGGTTAAAACAAATAATGTTAAGGCTGGGCATGGTGGCTCATGCCTTTAATCTCGGTACTAGGGAGGCAAAGACAGAAGGATCTTTGTGAGCTTAAGGCTAGCCAGGACTACACTGTGAGACCCTGCTATGGTCTATATATGACATACAAAACCAAACAAATCCCCTTAGAGAACAAGGAGGCTTCACTGTAAGGTACTAACTGTGGAGTTACACTGGAATGTAGCCCCAATGGACTAAGGTGCTCAGATTCTTGGCGGAGGAGTGGGAAGCAGGCCTGAGAAATCTGTTCCCTTCCCTCCGCAGTACCTCTTTTAGACCATCTTTCAGATTATGAAGACTCACAGCTGAGCCAGGGATAACTGAAATCACAGTAAACTTCACTAATAATCCAGGAAATGTAAATTAGAACAAGATACCTTGAGAGGAGAGTAATGAGGTGGCATGCATTGAGTTTCCTTGTTCCTCTAAAGGACCTGAGTTAGGTTCCCAGCACGGCTAGGTGGCTCACAATCACTACCGGGGGTTCCAATGCCTCTGGTCTCTGTCCACATACACAAGCCCATACCACACATATACACATAATTAAAAAAATAATTAAAAACTAAATCTTAGAAAGATACCTTAAGAGTTAAATGGTGCCAGGCGGTGGTGGCGCACGCCTTTAATCCCAGCACTTGGGAGGCAGAGGCAGGAGGATTTCTGAGTTCGAGGCCAGCCTGGTCTACAGAGTGAGTTCCAGGACAGCCAGGGATACACAGAGAAACCCTGACTCAAAGACAAAAAAAAAAAAAAAAAAAAAAAAAAAAAAGAGTTAAATGGTAAAAAGAAGGTTAGTGGTCAAAGGCTCATGAGAGTGGATGAGCTGGCCCTGCACCTCGCCGGCTGCAGCACTCAGGAGATCACACCAAGCACTTTGCCTGGGCAGCACAGTAGGGCTGGGCCCTGGTGGAGGGTGTGCAGGTGAGCACCACAACCCCACACCTGCAGTAGTTGGAGCTGCCCTTGAAGTCATGAGAGCAGTAGAGCTATCCCTGCCTCTCACCAGCTATAGCACTAGGGAGAACTGGTCCTGACCCTCCCCTGGGCAACACAGTGGAACTGGTCTTGATGGGGAAGGAGTGGGTGAGCTAGCCCAAAGGGTGTGAGAGTGGGGATTTGGGGGGAGCTGACCCAGGAGGCTGGGTTGTGGGGAAGTCGCCCCAAGGGCACAAAAGGAGAAGAACTGACCCTACTTCCTGTCACTGGGTGACTTAGCCAGAGCAGCACTGGAGAGCTTGAATTGTGTGGCAGATAAGCCAGTGGACTGATGAGCTCAGCTGCCACCCATGTCCATGGCTTTGAGTTGGCACACCCCAAAATCTACATCATCTGCGAACTGTTGGGGTGCTTGAAAGGGCTGGTCCTTCTGGTCCAAAGCTGCAGGATCTCCATGACACAGGGCAGCAACAGGATAACTGGGAAGAGTCCTGGTAAGGACAATATTGACGGTGTCACAGAAGTCAGAGACCTCGAAACAAACCAATGACACACTGCAATGAGCATTTGCAAGTCAAGATGTGTAGACAGAAGGGTATACTGTGGGGCACACTGTGACACACTACAGCTTCTGTGATAAGATGGTTTCTATGTTTTGTTTTGTGTTTGTGTGGTTTTTTTGTTTGTTTTGTGTGGAGGGGATGGGGAGATGTGTGGGATTAGGGTCTATGATGTGAAATTCACAAAGAATCAATAAAAAGTTTTTAAAAGGATATTCTTGGGATGCCTTTCAAAACTAAATCTTTCTTATTTTAATGGGGTAAGAGCCTTTCTGGCAAAGTCTGTGACATGTATGAGCTGGACTTCTGACTATGAAATATCATTAGAGTGCACAGTATTACACCAAACACATGAAAAACACTGACAAGCTTTTTCAGGGGAGGAGAGGCTGGGCCTTTGGCCGATGAAGTAGTTTGGCTTACTGAGCCTCCAGCGCACCTCTCATTGTAACATATCTCTTGTATTGTAGACGCAGGTAAGCTATGCTTGACACCAACCAATCTTGCTGCTAAACTGGATATAAATTTGAATTCTCCCAGTTGGGGTATCTGTCAGGAGGGAGGAGACCAGGGGTTTACATTCTATCCCTCCACTACAAAGTTCATGCTGGTCTCAAATGTGCAATCCTCCTGTCTTAGTCCCTAGAGCTAGGCATTGCAGGCTCTCACCACCTTGCTGATCTCTGCTTCTTTATGCCCAAGTATTGTTTTATGAGGACTGCAACAATGATCTGTACTGATCTGTACAATGAGCTAACCACTGATTTCTAACATGAAATGCCCTTCTGGGGATAGGTAGGCTTCTGTTTACAACTGATGCAGATGCAAAACACACACCTCTCATTTCAAAGGGGTTAATAGATCACTTATTCTGGGGCTGGAGAGATGGCTCAGTGGGTAAAGCTATCCCACATTAGACTGACAACCACAAGTTCAAATCCTGAGAATTCATATAAACTAGGTATAGTATCTCAGGCTTGTAGTTTAAGAGATGGAGAGATGGAAGGAAGAGACAAGAGACTCCTGAGGCTCGTGGCTAGCTAGCCTGGCATCCACAGTATCGAATAAGATACTCTTACTTTAAACAAGGGGGAAGGTAAGAACCTATAATCAATTTGCCCTTTGACTTATGTTGTGGTATGGCATGCTGCACACCTGAACAAATGCACATGTATGCTTGCACATGCATTTATACCCATACATCATTATACATATAGAAATGCACACAAAAAGAGGTAATTTATTCTGAAGCCAAATACCAGTGATGGTGACAGGAGAACACGGGTCTGGGTTGCCCAGACACTAGGTCTCAGCATGGCACTAGTTTCATGAAGTGCTTACAGTAACAGAATAATGGCATTCTTGATCCCGATTTCTGCTACTGGCCTTGGATACTATCTGATGACATTCTCGGCCTTTGAGTTGGTAGAAGCTAGGGGTTTGTTTAAACATTCCTAATAGATTTTCCTAATAATCACAAGGGTGTTATGTCACACACAGAGGTGAGCAATAAATAATTATCTAGATGGCCAAAGACAACCCAAGATAAATTTGGCTTCCAACCTATAAGATTCTAGTTCTCAACAGTCAGTCAGTTGGCCTTGTAGAATGTTCAGCCCTTGTGTACTTTTCTTTTCTGGGAACTTTCTTTCACACTGTTATAGTACTGAGTATCTACAAATAGGGCGCTAATTAGCAAAATATGAATGCAATGCACTGGTTGAGTGAGAGTCAAACCATAGCTGGCAAGGAAACATGTGTCTAACAGTTTTCTGCTCCATAGAGTTTAACTAGGAACTGTACACAGCCTAGATGAGCTGGCCTGAGTCCTGGGTGAGGAGCTCCTGATAGTGTTTGGAGTCTAAGGAATCTCCAAACCATGGGTAGCTCACATTGCTTTGAGATCTGGATTGGTTTTTTCTTGGAGACCCTGTAGTTGCACAGAGTTTTAAAAGGTGAATATACTGTAGAACAGACTTAAGGCCAGTGGTGGCTGAGTCAACATTGATTAGGTTTGTGGTGTCTAGAATAAAAACCTTTTAACTTGTTGACTGTGTTTTCAATATGGGTGCATAGCTCATTGCTTTTGAATACATCGGTGGTGCTGTAATGTGTTCTGGACAATCAATGAAACCTACAATTCAAAATTTGAATACTGTCTTTGCAGAAAATCTTAGCTAACGTTTTTATGGTTTCTAAAGAGGTTACACTGTATTTTTAAAAAAGGCCCATGATCCCAAATTAAATATCTGTAAAAGAGTAACTGGTTTGGAGGAGACAAAAGCTTAACCACTATTCCGTCAGATTTCTTTAAAAGTCATAGTTATATGCCAACAGGTCACTGGTTAGAAGGTGATACTGTGCAGAATCCTACAGATTGCAGATGCTGTGGGCCTATAACATCTGGTTGGTAAAGGGATAAATCTTCTTTAAGGTCTGGCCTTTCTGCTATTTTGAATTTCTGTACAACAGGCCAATAGCCACAGACTTCTCTGATGTATACTGTCTCTTATTCAGCTGAATTTATTACTGCGGTTGAAATCATGAAGAAACAAGAGCTGTGCCACTGAAGCAACTGACAGGATTATTTGTTGGGTTGATCTTTTTGTGCAGTGTATAAAGGTTGTCTTTGTATTATTTAAATGTTGATTTCTGTGTAGCAGAGAGCAGAGTGCTGGCCAGAATTTGGTATTGTTATTTTATGGATTATCACCTGCCTGAGTATTTCATAAATATATACCTCCATCACCTTCTGATTGGCTTAATAAAGAACTGACAACCAATAGCTGAGCAGGAGAGGAAAGGTGGGACTTCCAGGTAGAGATAGGGACTCTAGGGAAGAATCAAGCACAGAGATTTTGCCAGTGTGGCATGGAGCTGCCAGGACTGAATGAGAGGTACAGGCCACAAGGCAGACATGGACTAGAATTACTCGGGTTAGAGCTAGCTAGTAGGTAGCCAACTAAGGCCTAAGCTATAATAATGATAATATGTCTCTGTGTCATTACTCAGGAGCTGGCAGGTCAGAGACTATATGGCAATGATTATCGCTCTAAACTAATTAGAGCACACAATGTTAATTTGTGCCATTTCTCTTACTGTTCTTTATTATTAATTAATTAATATGTTTATTTATTTTTGGTTTTCGAGACAGAGTTTCTCTGTGTAGCCCTAGCTGTACCAGAACTCACTCTGTAGACCAGGCTGGCCTCAAATTCAGAGATCTGCCTGCCTCTGCCTCCCGAATAATGGGATTAAAAGTGTGTACCACCATAGCTGGGCAATTTTTAACTCTTTAAAAAAAAGTAAGCTTTTTATACATTTAAAATTTTTTGCTACTTTACAGAATTGTACAGATTCCTTATGTTTATTTGGCTTGGTTTTCCCCAGCCTCATGAGTTTAAGCCCCTAAATTCTGGAAATGTACAAGACTACAAATTGTCTTATGAGTATTGCTTTGGCTGTATTTCATAAACTCTGAAGGGTAGTTCACCTCACAGTTTTGTGACTACCATCTTGATTTCTTCTTTAGCCCATGACTTAGTTTAGTATTGTAAGGGATGTGCATCATGGGTGATTCTTCTTCTCTATGAGTCTTTCAGACCTGTAATTCTAATCCTAACTGTTTTGATCAATATCAACCTGTATTCCTTTACCATCTCCATCCCTGCTGGATTTAGTCACTAGGAAAATCAACAGAGCAGTGGCTGACTGTATTCCTCTACCTAAAACTACAACTCCTACAGGTATTTTCTTCTCTTTTAACTTGAACTTTGACTGTATTCCAAAAATACATTCCTCCCTTAGCCTTTAGGTCTATGGAATACCATAACTTCCTGTCAAAGAAAGCCAATAACCAATTCTTTGAACAGTCTATCCAAAAAGCTGGAAATCTATAGAATATAAAAAAGAAGCCTAGTGGTAGTGGTGTACTGGGGAGGCAGAGGCAAGTGGGTCTTTGTGAATTCGAAGACAGCCTAGTCTACAGAGTGAGTTCCAAGACAGCCAGGCTACACAGAGAAACCCTGTCTCAAAAATAAATGAATAAATAAATAAATAAATAAATAAATAAATATTACAAACTATATTTGGGTGATCGAACTAAACCAATAACTTTGTCTATATGATAAGATGAAACTAATCTATGGAATATAAAAAGAAAAGGCATGAATAAACACTGTACATAGTAAGTTCTTTGTAGTCTAGTCTCATAAATGAGACAAAAACTAAGGAACTACTCCTAAAAACAAAAGCTAGCTGGTCATGGTGGTGCATGCCTTTCATTGCAGCACTTGGGAGGGAAGCAGAGATAGGCAGAGTAAGTCTGAAAGTCTAGGCCCAGCCTTGGTCTATATGACAGCTTCTAGGTCAGCCAGGGGATTGCAGTGAGACCCTGTGTCAAAACAAACAGACAGACAGTTGGATGTAGTGATGCACACACACAATCATGGCATGAGGCAGAGGCAGGACGAATACCACCAGTTCAAGTCAACCTGAGCTACATACTTAAACTCTGTCTCAAAATAACAGAGGGGAAAAAAGTGTTAACCTGATATAGGACAAGTAGCTAGAAAATTCTACCAATACCTGCTGAATGCTTATAATGTGGCAGGTTTAAGCAACTGTTATAGACAATCACTTAATATCCACCATTACTCTCCAAAGTAGACTTTATTATTTCAATAAACTATTGAGAAACTTGAAGCTGAGATAAGTGACTTGTTCAAAGTCAAATTAGCTAATAAATAGCTGAACTAGGACTTTTTGCTTCAGAATCTATTCTTTTCTATTATAATACCTCTCAAAAGAAATAAAAATCAAAGCATAAAATTATCGCTATAAAACAAACAGACTGGGGGCTGGAGCAATGGCTCAGTGGATAAGAGCACTGACTGCTCTTCTGAAGGTCTTGAGTTCAAATCCCAGCAACCACATGGTGGCTCACGACCATCTGTAATGAGAACTGCCGCCCTCTTCTGGTGTGTCTGAAGACAGCTACAGTGTACTTACATACAATAATAAATAAATCTTCAAAAACAAAAACAAAAACAAAAAACCAAACAGACTGTTAGAAGATATCTGTTGAGATCTGGTCTTTTGCTATATACTGTAATGCTAACACTAGCCCCCAAGCGCTGGTTACCTCAGGGATAAGAGAGTCCTCATGTACACCAAGTGATGGTATGTGACCTTGCTCCTTTTTTTTTCTTTTTCTTCAGGGGAGAGCGCGAACGCAGTCCCCCACTACCACAAACTATGCAGTCGAGTTTCCCGCATTTGGGGAAGTCGCAGGGGTCAGCACATCCGGAGTGCAATGGATAAGCCTCGCCCTGGGAAAACTACCTTCGTGATCATGGTATCTCCCCTGCCAGGTAAGTATGTGACCTTGCTCTTTAATTTAAAACTATTGGTTGGATAAAGATGCCAACAGCCTATGGCTGGGCAGAAGAGAGGTAGCTGAGGTTTTGGTTTCCAGGCTTGGAGTCTGAGGAGAGAGGAGAGAGGAGAGAAGAGAGAAGAGAGAAGAGAGAAGAGAGAGAAGGTGGAGAGAGAAGACTCTATGGGGTAAGGGCTCATGAGAACTGGTCATAAAGGCTGGTCAGTCGGAGTAAGAGTAGCCCAGACAAAACATGACCAGTCATATCTCAAGGTCATTGGCAGGGAAGTAGACATAATAGCATAAAAGTTAGATATCTAGGGCCTTAAAGCTTATTATAAATATAAAAGTTTTGTTTTTTTTATCCGGAACTTAATGATTCATATCCCCAATTGAGATGAAATATTTACCACAAAATATATTCATTTTCTTTTGGCCAACTTAGCTCTAGTTTCAAGGAAGAGATAATTCTTAATTTTTAAAATCAGTTTTGGGACATGAAAAGAGATCAAAGGCTGACTGCTTAGAGAAGGTGACCAGACGCTGGCAGTGGAAAATATATGCAGCATGTACAAAGATCCTGATTAAATATGAAGCAACAAAAACCTAAGGTAGGAAGTAAGTGTTCTGGATTAGAAGATTCCATATTCTAAAGATGTCAGATTTCCCAAAACTAATCTATGGATTTAATGTAATCTCAAACAAAATTTCACTAGGTTTGTTAAAAGCTGAAATTCTCAAGCTCATCATTTTAGAAGTCATATGGAACAGTGAGTCAAAAATAGCTGAAGGCATAATAAGGAAAATCCTATGACACGGGGAAAAACAAAGTAAAAACTTGCCCAGTGGTGATAGCACATGACTGTCATCCACTTTGGAGACTGAGGCAGGAGGATCGAAAGCCTGGAGTACATAGTGATATCTGCCTTCAGAAGGAAAAGGGTGAGTGGGGTGGGGAAGGTAGTGGTGCCAGCATTCAGGAGGCAAGGATACCACCTCTGTGAGTCTGAATTAGACTGGTCTACATAATGAGTTCCAGGTCAGCCAGGACTACATAATGAGGCTTGTCTCAATAAAACAAAGTGGTATTTGATTTAGAACAAAGACAACATATTTTAGTGGGGGAAATGATGATACCAGGCCAACCAGATATGCATATTGGGGAAAAAAATAACAGATCAATTGCAAAGGGCCAAAGCTTTTAAAGAAAACATCTTTGTGATTTTAGGGTTATACAAGTATTTCCTTGGAGCATTAAATATACAAGAAAAAAAGATCAAGTGGATTTGAATGAATTTGGGAGATTGTGTTCTTTGCAATAAACTGTTAAGAATGCAGATGCTGCCAGTGAGATGGCTCAGTGGACAATGGTACTTGCTTCCACATCTGAGGGTCTGCATTTGACTGCAGGGCCTACATGGTGGAAGTAGAGAATCAACACTTGTAAACTGTCTTCTGACTTCCATGTGTACACATGTGTGTATACATGTACACACATTCATGTAATAAAAATTTATTTTTAAAAATGTGCAGAAGCCACATATATACACCCTAAGAGATGTCAGGTACTTATATCAGAAAAGAATTGTACCTTTGTATGTAGTTTCTTTAATAGTAAGAGAAAACCAATGGAAAGACTCACAGTGGTCATCTTAAGTTCTGTACCGAGATAGAAATGAAAAACACACAAAAGTACATGTCTACCAGACAGATACAGAAGCTGAAGAGTGCAGGTGAGGATATGGTGTAATGAGACAGACCTCCTACACGCTGCTGACAGGGACGCTCATAACTGCTTTGGAATGATGCTTGAAAATATCTATGTAAGGCAAATACATCTCTTTTCTATAATTCAGTATTTTCAGTTCTAAGTATATACCCAGCAAAAAAAAAATATGCTTATCAAAACCACACATTGGCTCAGAGGTTAAGAGCACTAACTGCTCTTCCAGAG
>JADRCC010569955.1:0-17613 GCA_019843855.1 Hylomyscus alleni | reverse complement strand
AAATGCAACTGGTGAGAGAGGGAACCACAGGCAAAGAGTGCAAAGCATTGATGCTCTTAGTTTCAAGTTCAAGAAAAAATTAAAATGGCATTACTAAGAAAAGCAAGTTGAGCTGAGTGTGTTATAGTCCTGAACATACCGAAGGCAAAGCTTCATAGAGAGTCCACTGAGTATGTGCTCTAACAAAGACTAAACCCATTATAGGAAGAGTCTCAAAGTTAGTCAACTGCAGCTATAGGTATATTGTGGCATGGCGTTAGACAAGAAACCCTCCTGGAGGAGGAAGTTCCACTCCCAGGCTCTCTAACACACCCAGGATCAGAGGTGAGGAGGACACAACATCTGTCTCAACACTAGGAGTAACTGGGACTAGCAGGATCAGACACACAGGAACCCTGCCAGCCCAGTGACTCGGGTTGCTTCTGGTCTGGGCCAGCAAGTGCCCTGAGCAGACCTTGGGTGCAAACTCTCCAGTCATTCCCAAAACACCCAGAGGAAGCTCCACTCCCAGGTGCTCTAACAAGCCCAGGGTCACAGGATCCCAGAATCACAGGATCACAGAGACAGCTTGACTCTGAGGAGTTCTGACACAACCAGGATCACAGGAAAGACAAGCTCCAGTCAGATTTAGCAAGGGCAGGTAGCACTAGAGGATAACCAGATGATGTGGGGCAAACGTAAGAATATAAGCAACACAAACCAAGATTACTTGGCATCATCAGAACCCAATACTCCCACCATTGCAAGTCCTGGGCACACCATCACACCAGAAAAGCAAGATTCAGATATAAAATCACTTCTCATGGTGATGATACAGGACTTTAAGAAAGATGTAAATAGCACCCTCAAAGAAATACAGGGGAACACAGGTAAACAGCTAGAAGCCCTTCTAGAGGAAACACAAAAATTCTTTAAAGAACTACAGGAAAACACAATCAAACAGGTGAAGGAAATGAGCAAAACCATCCAGAATCTGAAAATGGAAATAGAAACAATATAGAAATCAGAAAGAGAGACAACCCTGTAGATAGAAAACCTAAGAAAGATATCAGGGGTTATAGATGCAAGCATCACCAACAGAATGCAAGAGATAGAAGAGAGAACCTCAGGGGTAGAAGACACCATAAAAAACATTGACACAACAGTCAAAGAAAATGCAAAAACCAAAAAGCTCCTAACCCAAAACATCCAGGAAATCCAGGATACAATGAGAAGACCAAACTTAAGGATAATAGGTGTAGAAGAGAGTGAAGACTCCCAAGGTAATGGGCCAGTTAATATCTTCAACAAAATTATAGAAGAAAACTTCCCTAACCTAAAGAAAGAGATGCCCATGAACATACAAGAAGCCTATAGAACTCCAAATAGACTGGACCAGAAAAGAAATTCCTCCCATCACATAATAATCAAAACACCAAATGCACTAAACAAAGAAAGAATTTTAAAAGCAGTAAGGGAAAAAAGGCAAGTAACATATAAAGGCAGCCCTATCAGAATTATGGCAGACTTCTCACCAGAGACTATGAAAACTAGAAGATCCTGGGCAGATGTCATACAGACCCTACAAGAACACAAATGCCAGTACAGGCTACTATACCCAGCAAAACTCTCAATTACCATAGATGAAGAAAACAAGATATTCCATGACAAAACAAAATTTACACAATATTTTTCCACAAACCAGCCCTACAAAGGATAATAGATGGAAAATATCACCATAAGGAGCAAAACTACACCCTAGAAAAAGCAAGAAAGTAATCTTTCAACAAACCCACACAAACCTAATTCCACCTCTTACAACAAAAATAACAGGAAGTGACAATTATCTTTTCTTAATATCTTAATATGAAAATTAATATTACCAACATATACTAATCTATTGAAATCCAAAAATATGAGGAATTAGAAATTTGTTGATTGTCATCCAATGGTCTCTCTAATTTGGTAATTGGAGAAAGAGGTGCAATATTGTACAATCTATATACACTTTCAGCTTGTTTGTTTGTGACAGTGTCTGGCTGTGTACAACATAAGAGCCTGGAAATCTTTTTTCTCCTATCTCAGCCTCTCTATTAGTAGTATTGTTTATTTCATGTTTTTACACCATAGTATTATGGTGTAAAACCATAGTATTATGGTTTTCAGAACAGCGTATATATTTCAAAAGTATTTATATACCCAAAAGAAAAGATGATTATCTAGGGAGGTTGCTTTTAAGAGAACAACAAAGAGTGAGACTGAATGCTTTGCTTGACATTTGTAGTTCTTGTATCAAGTTTGAAGAAGAGGAGTTTATAAGTTACTCTTTCTCTGAGATGAATGCTTTTCCAAATTATCACAGCCAATAAACTAGATTCTTACCCATACCTAATGTCTGTGCCACCCTCCAAGCAGAACCACTGTTCATTGAAATAGTTGGTGAATGACTTTATAGGTCGATTATCTTAATATACACACCATTTCTTAAATGAATGTAACCTGTTCTCTGTGTCCTGAGAATAAGGTCACTCACTCAAGTCAAATAGCTTTGACCATAGCAGGAACTGTGTATTCAAAAAGCATGCTAACAATTCATTTCTTGGCGCAGCAGAACTGTCAACTCTCAGCTTAGCTACGATGGAAATAAAATCCTTTGGTAATGTGAGGATCATTGAAGTACAGCCTTATTACAATGAAAGCCAATGTCTAAAAATTTTTCTTATTTTGGGCTTGTACCACAGTAAGTGCCAAGATTTTAAACTCTACTAAATACAAAACAAACAAACAAACAAAGACTTTATATATTTATGTTCATTTAAGAAAATACTAGTAGTGATGTATTATTTTGAAATATACAGTTATTATGTTTGGAGTAATTTCAAATTTATACTGAGAAAAACATATGTGTTTTCAGTATTGCTGTAGACAAGCATCTACATAACACTGTTAAATTGATTGTTGTTTTATATCAAACAACTTTTATAATACTTATTTTTATTGTTGTAATATTTTATACATTTTAAGGAATATGACAAAAAAAAGATATTGTAAGTATTGAAGAAGGGAGTCTCTGGGAGGAGTTAGGGTACAAAAGGGAAACGAGAATGTGATTTAATTCTATTTATTTAAAATATGTTTTTAAATGTTAACAAATTCTGACAAATTGAAATCATGTAACTTTTCTCATCATAATGCAATAAAAGTTAAAAATAATAATAATAAAATAAAAAAATAAAATAAAAAGTGAATGGTGCTGTATTCATTTAATCTCATCTATTCAGATATAGAAGCAGGCATTTCTATGGCTGTACTATGATACTAGTAATTCCATGCTGCTATACTCAGAAAATTTTATCAAAGAAATTACTACCATAGCCACATACAATGAAATGAACTTCAGAATATAATTTAAGTAAGATACTGTTTTTAAAATGTGGTTGGAGCTGGGAGGTGGTGGTGCATGCCTTTAATATCAACACTTGGGAGGCAGAGGCAGACAGATTTCTGAGTTCGAGGCCAGCTTGGTCTACAGAGTGAGTTCCAGGACAGGCAGGGCTATACAGAGAAACCCTGCCTCAAAAAAACAAAACAAAACAAACAAACAAACAAAAAAATGTGGTTGGTTTGATACTAAAATTGTTGGTTTTTATGTGAAGACCACAGAAGGCCAACAGATGTACTATTTGGAGGAAAATGATTCCTGACTTGTAAACAAAATTTTTAAAGAATCAACCTATGAAATATAAATGATATATGCTTTGAGGATCAATAAATATTGAGTTGTAATGGTAAAAGAACTTGCCTGAACCTATCATATTTACTTAATCTAGTTCATCTATTCATAGTGAAGAAATAATTTACATGTTTTATAGATTCAAAATTAAACTATAAAATTTACTGTACTAAATATGTAGATGTGTGTGGTATATTTGATCATCCTCTTATGTGATTTTATGCCACTTACACAGGTATAACTTTAAGAACTACCAGTATATTCTTGCTCTGCTATTTGCCATTGAGGAGATCAATGATAACTCCAGTCTTTTACCCAGCATATCTCTTGGATTTGATTTCTACAATATCAGATTTACTGAGAAATACACTCTAGATAATGCTTTTATTTGGCTCACAGCTCTTGTGCAGAGAATTTACCTAATTACAATTGTAAAAAGAAAAAATTCACTGCTGCACTCACAGGAACATCATGGAAAACATCTGCCCAAATTGGGAAATTGCTTCAACTCTTTAAATTTCCACAAGTGAGAAAATTTGGATTGTGGGAACTGAGAATTAGTTCTCTTTCTTCTGTTGTAGGGGTGGAGGAGCTGCTGCTGAGGCCCATGGCTGCATGGCACATTAGTTAAAAAGAGTCAATATATAAATGAGATATTTTATTACAGGAGAGAGAAAATAGGCTGGTCAACTAGAGAGACGGAAAGGAGAGGAAAGACAGGAGAAGAGAAGGAGAGAGAGAGAAAGTTGAGGAAGAAAGCAAGACAGCAAGAAGGCAAGAGAAGAGGACAGAGAGCAGGAAAGAGAGGAAGAAGGCAAGAGAGGAAAGAGAGCAAGAGCAAGAGAAGAGACCAAGAGCAAGAGAGGAGAAAAAGAACAAGAGAAGAAAGAGTGCAAGAGAGGAACAAACAGCAAGAGAGCAAAGAGGGACCAAACTGCCTCTTATATTGTGTGGGGTGTGGCATGCCTGACTGTGCTGTGGTCAGATGACTGGGTGTAGGGTCCAGCTAGAATGCTGGGGCATTGTCTACCTGATAGAGCACACATCTCCTGCGGGGGGGGGGGGGAGGACAGCTGTAAGGGGTTGTCATTGAAGCAGGAGCCAAAGACTCAGGAATTATGGCCAACCTCCTTCTGTCCCCTGCAAGCAGAAAACTGCCCATGGAGGCTCAAGGCTCAAAGCCAATTACTCGACTGAGCATAAGTTGCCTGAGAAGACCACTGCCGGACACAGCCCCACATTGTTCATATTGTAGATGTTTTTAAGCTGACAGAGTGATTGATCAATTATTCAAACATCAAAGCAATGCTCAGACACATGGTGTTCAATCCACATTGCTCTTGGTTATAAGAGAAAGATTGGTGTACTCAATGTAGCCAGGTAAGTCCTGGAAACTTACAGGCCTAACAAATATTTCTATAAAATGTAGTAACTGGAATTTCCCTTTAAAATGTTCTGATATTATTTATTGCCTCAGGAATGAATTTTTGTTTGATATTAATATTCTTCTGCTTCTTTCCAATTTGCTTCAGATCACTTTTGGACCTTATGATCCTCTTTTGAGTAACCGTGAATAGTATTCTTCTCTCTACCAGATGGCCCCCAAGAACACCTCTCTTTCACTTGCCATTGGTGCTTTGATGGTTCATTTTAGGTGGTCATGGGTTGGTCTCATCCTCCCAGATGACCACAAAGGAAATAAAAGTCTATCAGACTTTAGGGAGGAGATGGAGAGAAAAGGGATCTGCATAGATTTTGTAAAAATGATTCCAGAAACATGGACTTTATATTTTGCCAAATTCTGGGAAAATGTGGATGAGACAAATGTAATAATTATTTATGGTGATAGTGATTCTGTAGAAGGTGTAATGAGAAATATTGGGCAAAGATTATTGACATGGAATGTCTGGGTCATGAACATTGAACATCATGTTATTGACAGAGGTGATTATTTCATGTTAGATTCATTCCATGGAAGCCTAATTTTTAAGCACAATTATAGAGAGAATTTTAAGTTTACCAAATTGATTCAAACAGTTAATCCTAATAAATACCCAGAAGTCATTTATCTTCCTAAGTTGTAGTATTACTTCTTCAAGTGCTCCTTTGCTGACATTAATTGTCATGTTTTGGACAACTGTCAAACTAGTACTTCTTTGAATGTATTACCTAGTCACATATTTGATGTGGCCATGAGTGAAGAGAGCACATGTATTTACAATGGTGTGTATGCTGTGGCTCACAGCCTCCATGAGATGATACTTCAGAAACTTCAAATACAACCATGTGACAATGGCAAAGGGATGGTGTTCTTTCCATGGCAGGTAATAACCTTCCTACTGTATTTTATTGACAGGACAATAAAATGTGAGATTTGCAACAACACTAACACAGGTATTGTAACATTTAATTATCTTGTCTACAATCACAGAATTGTTTGTGTTTCTAATCTTACTTAGAAGTCAAGATAGTTTCAAGTGTATGATGTTGTGAAATGGTGTACAAGATACCAGGAGCAAATATGCTCAGTCAAAATCAAGTTCTTTCCATCAATATCTAGCTGTACCACCTTCTAATGGCAATAGTAGCAATTAAAAAAAAAACCTCATTGCTATATATATTTGTTACAATAGAAATTAAAACAGTGACGTGTAACTGAAACAGTGATGGTGGTTTATATAGAAATGATGCCTTTTAATTAACTTCTAGACACAAGCACCCTCATGTTCTAGAGTTCATGTTTTAGAATGTTCTACATTCTAAAAGCAACTGAATCTTTCTAGGTTTCAAATAGGTTGATCTTTTCAAAGATCAGTAGTCATTGATTGCTTATTTGATCTTGGTTGTAAGTTTTCACTTGAAGATCAATAATAATTCAGAAGCAAAAAGGTATTCTGAACACTTGGGTTTTCACTTAGTCAACATTAATGAACTCTTCATTGTTATGTCCATATCAGAAATTAAGAACAATGAGACACATTCCAAAACCAATGTTTTATTCTGCCCTTTGGGCACAATATAATATCAAATTATGTTTCTCTTTCAGCTGAGCACTTTCCTGAAGGACATTGAAGTGAGAGACAAAAAGAGTTTAGATTCCAATCTAAACTCTTTTTAAACTCAGACAATAGATGCAGAATGTGACATTCTTAACCTTTGGAATTTACCAAAGGGTCTTGGATTAAAAGTGAAAATAGGATCCTTTTCTGCACATGCTCCCCAGGGTCAACAGTTGTCTTTATCTGAACAGATGATACAATGGCCAGAAATATTTTCAGAAGTGGGTTTTGTGTTATCTAAATGCTTCCTGCTTATATTACTCAGTTATGTTTTCTGATAAAATGAAGCTTGATTCAAGTATACTGGGTTTTGATTTTCCTTGATTCAGATCAATGGAAATATATAGTGTTCAATAAGTTCCCACTGCTAACTCATATGAGGAATAGTATTCCTCCATTTGTCACAAATTAGGGATGGGACATGTAGTAAGAGGAAATTTTCATCTCCGAATGACTCTTGTGTTAATGTACTGGAAAAAATCTGTTATTTGGGATTAATATCATAAAACAATTTCAAATTTATTTTTTATTTTATGTTCAAAAACAATAACCAAAATTGACTTTTATAAGAAAGATTATATTTTGTTTTAAGGTTCTAGAAGTATCAGAGTCTACCAAGGATAGAAGCATGACAACAAATGCTCATACATGTACAGGTATAGGAAACGGAAAGAAAGTGTTTCTATCCATACATATTAATAGTAAATAAAATTAGAAACCTGGAATTAAGGAAATATTATACTGCTTCAATTCCCAACTACTGTGCAATAGTTTCATCAGCAAGTCTGAATCCCCTACAATTTTAATGACTTCTCATATACTGTCAACAAAAAGGTAATAAACACTAAAATGCTTTAGCCTAAATGGAACAATTTTCTTTAAAAATGCCATATAATAACTCCATTAGCATTCCTTAACTGTCCTTTGATTGTCAATATGTCCTACCTCAACCAATATTTAATAATAATAATAATTTAATAATAATTTGAAAATGATTCTCAAATGTAGGAGGGTACTGATGATATCACATTCTCTGAATGCAGGAAGCAATGAATAGTGCAGCTCTCTTCTATCTTCTCTGCAATTATGATATTTGTACAATAAATAGTGACATTTAAAATTTAACTGAACCTTTTCACCTTAGCTAAATTTATCTATGTATTTTTTCCTACTAATATATCTTTTTTTGCTTCCATTATAATTATAATTCCTCTCAAATTGACAGTCAAGTTTAACAAAAATCGTGGAATTTGAAATTCTCAATACAAGTATCAGAAAGTACAAAGTAGTGTTAGTCTAGATGGATCCCATGAACTCCTATATCATGTTCTTAATCATTAATGTTTCACAAACTTGTCCTTAACTCATTAAGATTCCAAATATTTTAACACTATGATAATTCTCACAACAAAATTTAAACACATTTATCTTCTCAAGGATATAATCTTTAATTCTTTCTTTAAATTTTTTCATTTTTATTGATTATTTTATTTATTTACATTTCAAATGTTATCCCCCTCTCCTAGCTTCTATGGGGGTGCTGCTCCCACCCTCACCCCCACTCATGCCTCATCAATCTAGTTAGCATTCCTCTATGCCGGTCATCAAGCCTTCAGAGTACCAAGGGCCTCCCCTCCCATTGATGCCACATATGGCCATCCTCTGCTACATATGCTGCTGAGCCATGGAGTCCTCCATGTGAACTCTTTGGTTGGTGATTTAGTCCCTGGGTGCTCTGGGGGTTCTCATTCATAGATAATTTTTTTCTTCCTATGGGGTTGCAAATACCTTCAGGTCCTTCAGAACTTAACTCTTCCCCTGGGGTCCCTGTACTCAGTAAGATGGTTGGGGGCAAGCATCTTCATCTGTATTGCTAAGGCACTAGTGGAGTCTCTCAGGAGAAAGCTATATCTGCCTCCTGTCATCAAGCACTTCTTGGCATAAGCAATACTGTCTGCATTTGGTAACTGTATATAGGATGGGTGGTACAGTCTCTGGTTGACCCTCTGTCAGTCTCTTCTCCACTCTTTGTCCCTGTATTTTCTTTAGATAGAAGCCATTCTGAGTTACTATTTTTGAGATGGGTTGGTGCCCAAACTCTCAGTTGGGGGCCTTGCCTAACCTATTGATATGGTCTCTACAGAGTCTCTCTCCCCTTTGTGGGGTATATCAGCTAATGTAATCCCCGATGGATCCTGAGAATCTTATGCTTTCTTGGCATCTGGGACTTTCTGGTGGCTACCCCCAGTTCCCCATCATTATTAATACAAATAACCATTTAAATAACACTAGATATTAATAATAATACTTCACCCTTCAGTGTATGTCCTTCAAAAACTTGGTTTTTATGATTTTTATCATAAAACACTAAGCATAAGATAATATTTTTTCACTCTTCTCAGATCCCTCAGTCTGTGTGCAGTGAGAGTTGTGGGCCTGGATTCAGGAAAGTAACCCTGGAGGGCAAGGCCATCTGCTGCTACACGTGCACTCCTTGTGCAGACAATGAGATTTCTAATGAGTCGGGTAAATGCAGATTTTATAGAAAACTTCCTATTTCTCCACTGGATTCCACAGTATGCTAGCAAATAAAAAATATCTGAGTAGAAGTCTGACATAATTTTTTCAATTTCTTTTTAAAAGAAATTTAAATGTCATATTCATCACCATCCCCTTGAGATAGCTCAACACAGCCATTACAAATCATTCTTAATTTATACCTTTAATCCAGTGTCAATATTGATATTGGAAGATACAATATATTTCCCTGTACTTTTCAATGTCTTTCATTTCATAGTGCCATTTAACATGTATTAATAAAGTATCAAGGATAGTTTTTCAAAATATATTTCAATGAGTTTTAAGAAACATATAAGGCTCAGATATGTTGCATCTTCATAGGGATTAACAGCTCATTTCTCATTTTTAGTTGTTTGATAATTTCATACTATGTGTTTTCATCACCTTCACCACTCATACTCCTCCCAGATTTATTTCTCTCTTCCCTAACTCCCAAAATTTGTAATTAAACTATCTAATACAGTTCAAGATACTCATGTATACTTATGCATGTGCATGTCACTTAAAGTTTGTTAGCCATCAGGTGCTGCACACTGAAAAAGAAAACTGATTATCATCCCAGTAGCTATTAATTACTAATACCTCATATCCAGGAGCAGGGGGAATCTTCATGACAACATCCAATATCTATGCTGAAATTTTTCTGGGTTAATCCAGCATTCATCTAAAACATTTTCTCATGTGTTATGAATTTATGGGAACAATTTCTCTGTGTTCAGAAAACAGTATTATTTTGTAGTCTTCTGTCCACTGAAGGTCCTGGTAACTTTCTGGCTTCTCTTGGATTAGAGTTTTATATAACTATTTATTTTGTTACTGGACCCATTAGGAAAGATTAGGGGTTGTGGTCTTTCAGGGGGGGGGGCATGTACTGCTAGGGACTGGCTTTATATTTTAAAATTCCATGTGATCTATGGTCTTTTTTTTTTTTTCTACTGCTACCTTCAAATCAGGATTTAAGCATTTATCTTGTGTTCCAGTGTGATCTATTCCTGGCTGCTTCTGTGCTTCCTGCAAATACTCTAAATCTATAAGCAAATACCACATGTAATGAGGAAGATACCAAAAGATGAAAACATCTCCCTTGCTTGTAGGTCAATAGAATTAACATAGTGTAAATGGCTATATAACCAAAAGCAATGTGCAGATTCAATGCAATAGCCATCAAAATTCCAACACAATTCTTCACAAATTTTGAAACAACAATTTTCAAATTCATATGGAGGGTTCTGATTATTATGAAGTGTCCACACTATCTTCTTTTAATACCAACTTTCAACAATAATAAATATGACTCTCAAAATTTCACACTAGCGAAATACACACGCACTCACAAACATATACACAGACAAATGTACATAAGATGATTTTTTGGGATACATCCTGTTTATGCATAAAAAGTGTAATCCACACACTAAGAACAAATCTGGCCAGTTTCTGTTAATTAATTAAGTTGAGCAAAGTATGCAGCTCAAAGAAATGCTAAACACTCTAAATTTGAAAATATTATTGATAGAAAGTTGAGCAGTAAAGTAATCTTATATTTTATGTTAAAATAACAATTCAATTTTATTAATGAAACAAAACTGACACTGTGGTTATCAATTATATTTTAAGAAATATAGAAATATTATGTAATCCACTGTCTTAGTTAGGGTTTTACTGCTGTGAGCAAACACTATGAAAAGGCAACACCTATAAGGACGATTAATTGGGGCTGGCTTACCAATACAATTGTCCAGTCAATTATCATCAAAGGATGAGCATGACATCATACAGTCATGCATTACACATAGGAGCTGAGAACTCTACATCTTCTTCTGAGGACTACTGGGTTCTTGGCACATAATACAAGGGTCTTAAAGACCATGTCCACAATGACACATTTCCTTCAACAGGACACACCTACAAATAGTGCCACTCCCTGGGCCAAGCACTTTCAAACTAGGAATTTCCACTCACTGGACTCCATAGACGTGTTTAAACACTTGAATCGATAGAGGAAGTAGCTAGGCATAGCATTATAAAAATTTATATTTTGACCAACTTACAACATCCACATCTTTTATAACAGTTTCAGCAATGTTAAAAGTTCAAAGTCTCTTCTTAGATTAATTTGAACTCTTCAGTGTAATCCCCAAAGCAAGTAAGAACCAGTTGGAAAAATCCAATCTCTGGATCTCCATATCTGATGTCAAGGAGGTCTTCAGATCTCCACTCCTTTTTCATATTTGTTGACTGCAACAAAATTCCTTCCTCTGGGATGGTTCCAATCCCTGGTAGCAGCTTTCCTCCACCAAGTCAAGCTTCAGATCAAGGTATAACCTTGACTATGTCTAGAACACACTTTTATTACTGTCAGAAAACACTTCCCAGATGATTTCACCTCAGTGATGCTGATCTACTCTTAATTATTGCTAATTTCTTAGCTCCAGCTAACCAGCATCAGTTGTTCTCTTATTGACTCATAAACCAGAGCAACATGGCTTACGCTCCTGAGTGTGGCTGCTTAGTTTGACTAAGTTCTGGCTCCCCCTTATTCTAGTACCAGCTTTTGTTTTACAACTATCTAACTGCATACACTTAGCTATCTTTGGAATTGTTCTATAAATTGACCTTGAAATCAAAGATTGTATGGCTCTGTCTCCAGAATTCTGTGATGTAGTGCATGTACAATTAAACATGGATTTAAGTTTTTCTCTATTTGGAACTCGTGCTCTCACACACTGGACTTAAACTCAAAGAACTGCTTTTCTTTGTCTCCTGGGATTAAAGGAGTTTACCACCATGCCTTGGCCAAACTTTTAATGGCCATTGTTTTTCATGATCTGAGTCAAAAGCCTGTGTCTTCTAGCCTCAATATCCAGATCACAAGTTTGCCCTCTATTTTTGGATTGTAGATCAGTCCGTATTAAAACTGTAAACTATTTCATTTTCAACTGCAAATACAAACAATAGTTTGGCTGAGTGAGATCTTGCACAGAGATCATCACTCTCTTAACACATTTTCTCCTTTAAACTAGCATTCAGCTTCATTTTATTTCCTGGTGCCCATTATTTTTACTTGAACCATATGTTTTCTATTTTTCCTTCCTAAACTTGATATGCTTGTATATAAAAGCTCTTCATGAGACTTAACTAGAGATCAAAGTCTCTGCTCAGCATATTGGGACCCCCTTTGTCTCTTTTTCTTAGCCTAAGGTAGGCTGTTTAGACAAGTGCAAAGTCAGACACATGCTTCACCAATATATTAGAAGAGAAGCCCCTTGTAAAAGTTCTTCTCCTCTGAAACCTCTAGAACCAGGCTTCCATAGTTCAAATCACCCTCAACATCAAAAGTTTCCATATTCCTACATGGATAGGCCATTAAGCCCAACTTAAAGCATTCTACTGCTTTCCACATCTAAAATCTCAAAATCCACATTCTTCAAACCAAAAACATGGTCAGGTATATCACAGAAATCCCTCACTACACATACTAACTTATGTCTTAGTTAGGGTTTTACTGATGTGAGCAATCACTTTGACAAATCACCTTTTATAAGTACATTTCATTGGGACTGGCTTACAGGTTCAGTGGTTCAGTAAAGTATCCTAAAGTTGGGAGAAGGACAGCATCTAGGCAGGCATGGCATAGCAGGAGCTGCGAGTTCCACATTTTTGGGTGAAATCTTCTAGGAAAAGCCTGAATTCCAGGTATCTCGGATGAAGATCTTAAAGCCTATTTCCACAGTGACATACTTCTTTTAATAAGGCCACACTTCAAAATATTGCTACTCACTGAGCCAAGTATATTCAAATTACCATACCAACATAATATATTTCAGAAATTTTGGAGCATCTATTTTATGTAGTCATAATATTTATGAAGATATAAAAAAGTTTCAGAGCAGAGTATTTTTTTAGAAAATTCCTCACATTTTCTAAGAATATTCTATATATGTGAAAGTATATGCTTTCTTTAAATGTTATGGAAACATATTACTGGGTGAATTTGAGCAATATCTAATGTAATAATGTCTATTCTGTTAACTCTAGCAGAAAATGAATGGAATTTCAAAATACTAGGAATTTTAAGGAGAAAAATAAATTTAGTATTCTCATATAAGAAAGCATTATCTGAAACATTCTACAAAAATATTTGTACTAATCTAGATTTCCCATGTTAAAAGGGATCTGTGAATTATGAGTACTATCAGAGACACAGTAGGCTTTTACAATGTAATTTAGTATTGTAGTTACTTATAAAAGAATTACAGCATTGTCAGTAAAGGCAGAGAAATACTGTGTGAAAGGAGAATAGAGACATTTAGGTACTAAAATTTAAACCAAAGTCATGAAGAGTTTTAAAGATTTACTGGAAGTTGATGGGTGCATGAAAAGATAAAATACTGTTCTTTAAAAAATTAGGGCTTGAAAATCTACATATTTTCCCACTAAAGCCAACCCCAGTTGTACAGACACTGGACCTACTAAATGTACTGAGGGGCTATTAAAATGCAAAAGGGAGATATAGAGAGCACAAGGAGTTGTGAGTAAAAATTGAGGGAAGTGAAGGTGTGTGATGGTAGTATTTAAAGAAAGATTGCCTCAGCCAGGCAGTGGTGACTCACACCTTTAATCCCAGCACTTGTGAGGCAGAGGCAGGTGGATTTCTGAGTTCAAGGCCAGCCTGGTCTACAGAGTGAGTTCCAGGACAGCCAAGACTACACAGAGAAACCCTGTCTCAAAAAAAGACATTTTCCCTCCCTTTTCCTCTGAGATAAGGGAACATGGGTCAAGAACTCTGGGAAGGGAGAACAACAGAGGGGAATCTTTTTAGTTGTAAATTAATAATTGTAAAAATAGAATCTAGTAGTATGTTTTCCCAAGGCATGACAGCCCATTTTCAGACTGGCAGCTTTTAAGGTTTCAAGAGAACTAGGCATAAGTCAAATCTCCAAGCTAGGATGGAATGCTTGCATGTCCCAACTGGTGTATTTTCAACTTTTAATGACCAAAGTACTAATTGTCATTTGGGCCCAAGAAAAACCTTAGCTGGGCAGTGATGGCACATGCCTTTAATCCCAGCACTTGGGAGGCAGAGGTAGGTGAATTTCTGAGGCCAGCCTGGTCTACAGAGTGAGTTCCAAGACACCTAGGTCTATACAGAGAAACCCTGTCTCAAAAAAACAAAACAAAACAAAACAAAAACCAACAAAAAACCCAAAAAACCCGAAAAAAACAACAACAAAAAACAAAACAAAACAAAACAAAACCAACAACAACAAAAAGAACTCGTTCAGGCCAATGCTGCTGTCATTAGTTTTTAATTTTTGGCATAACACAAACTTTCTTTTTTGTATCTTGGTAAACTTCATTTGTCTAATATTGGTCTTAAGTTGTTCCTTAGTCATTAGACACCACAGTGGCCCTATGTAAGCTAACTTCTCCAAGAAAGAGAGGTCTTAATATCACACCATCACAGGCTACTCAGATTTTTACACACCAGCATCATCATCTCTACTGTACTACTCTTGTGATGTACAAATTCCACAGACTGATGCAGAAGACTTCAAATGAAGGAAGTATCCTGGAACCAGTTGTGGAACTCTTGGCCAGAGAAAAATATTGAGTCATAGTTCTTATGGCAATCTATCTGTTTTGTTTTCTCCTTGTAGGAGGACTACCATTTTCAATTGATCTGCACCACCAAGATCTCTCAAATACTGGACCACCAAACAGGTAGCATATACATGTTGATATGAGGCCACCAACACACATACAGTAAAGGACTTCTGGGTCGATGTTCATTCAGAGATGATGCACCTAACACTCAAGAGACTGGAGGCCCCAGGGAGTTTAGAGGTCAGGTCGGGTGAAAGGTGAGGACATCCACATGGAGACACGAGGTATGGAAGAGGTATAGGTTGTGGAAAAGTTGGAGGGTGGATGGGGAGGGGAATAAAATATGGAGTGTAAAAAATAACTTAAAAAGAAAACAAAAAAAAATAAAGACACCATAAGATTTTCAACCAAGTTGGTGGAATTTGAATGAAGTGAATGAAGTAACCTTGAACCAAAATGACATGCATGGTATATAGTTATTAAAAAGTGTATATTAGCCATAAAATACAGGATAACTATGACACACTCCACAGATGCTAAAGTGTTAAAAAGGAATGGATATCCAAGAAATGATGCTTGAAATCTCACTCAGAAGGGAGAATGAAGTAGTTATAGGAGGCAACTGGGCAGTTGAAAGGATGGGGCAGGGATGATGGTGCTTTCAGGATGAGGTGAGGGAAGAGATGGGATGTTGCCAGATAGCCATGAGCCAAGGTGGAAAATTGAAACCTGCTGGGGTGTAAGGGTGAGAGGAGTTTAGAAGATGTGCAGAGATGCTGGATATGGAGGCTACCAAGAATTAGTGTGGGTGACCTTAGCTGAGTCTCACAGGAAAGAGGATATGGACCATGAAGAAGTCACCTTCTGTAGCAAGGCAGGAGCTTCACTAGATCAAGTGTTGTTGCCCCCTCCCCCTCTGCCTGAATGCAAGCTAGCAAGCTAAGGATTTCCCTCTGCCGATTTTCGAAACCGAAAGTGTGGGTCTCACCTGGAACTGAAAGCCGGCCACCAATGGTGCAGGACTTTAACCCACAACATTGCAGCTCTTCTCAGATGCAAAACCCGACTTGCTCATCATTTCCACAAAGCCTTGTGCTGGTGGTCATTTATTTACTATAAACAATGTTTCAGACTGTAAGCCCGAGGTCTCTGGCCACCCTGTGTCTGTTGCTGTATTTACGCTATGCATTTATTAGTTTGTAATGTTTTGGTTTCAATTTTGTGCCTGGATATATATTTTCCCTTTAGCCAAAAGTAAAACAATGCCTTGATACACTTTCTTGGCATTCCTCCGTGTCTTTTTTCCCTCCCGTTTCCACAGGTCAGTTCAACTCACACGGATCCATGGACCCTGGGAGAATTGCTGGCCGGATACTACAAAGTGTGACACAACCCCACCCTTTTGACCCAAAATTAATTCTGCCTACACAAAATGCTGGGATGGGGGATGGAGTAGTGCCTGAGTAAATAGTCATGCAATAAGCAGCCCAACTAGATTCCTGTAACCTGGGTAAGCATTAACCCCTGACACTAATAATTAGGCTCCTTTTTCTTGCAGATAAGGGTCTAGGCTTTCTTTCAGAGAGGCTCCACCCAACAGGTGACACAGACAGAAACACACAGTCAAACATTTTACAGAAGGTGGAAAGATTGAGGGCCCAAGCTCTAGATATTTCAGTAGCACTGAAGCTTAAGAAAATGACATTAAATTCAATGTCATGAAGATGATAGAGGTAATTAAAAAGGAAATGAGTGAAGCACTTAAAAAGTCACCTGTAAGAATATAATAAACAGTGGAAGGAATGAATAAAACTACTAAGGACATGAAAACAAAAACAGAAACTATAAAGAAAACATAAACTGTGAAATCTGGAGGTGGCAATTTTAAGTAAATATACAAAAACACAAGAGGAAATCCTCATCAGCTAAATATAAACTATGGAAGAGATAATTTTGTATCATAATGTAAATGATACAAAAGAAGAAATGGATACATTGGTCCATGAAAAAGTTCAATTTAAAAAGTTCCTGAAAGAAATGAAAAAAGGTCCAGGAATTTTGTGACACTATGAAAAGACAATACCTAAGAGTAATAGAATCAGAAGAGAAAACTCATTGATCTATAATACAGAAAGTATTCTCACCTAAACCATAGAGTAAAAATTCTCTAATATAAAGAGATGAGTATAAACCTACAAGAAAATTACAGAATATGAAATAGATTGCACCAGAAATTCTATTCTATTCATAATAATATAATCAAAGAAAAGGAAGGATACTAAAAGCTACAAAGGTAAAAGGCTTCCCATCATATAATGGTAGACCTCATAAAATAACTCTTGATTCTCAAGAGAGATTCTTAAATACAAAAGGCCCTTTACAGATATCTTATAGTGTGAAGGAGATACAGACACCAGCTAACGTCTCACTTAACCAGCAACACTTTCCCTAAGAATAGACTGAAAAATCAAGGCATTCAATACCAAAGCAAAATTTAAAGAATATATATCTATATGTAGTGGATTATGTTAATGGGTTTTTGTATATTAAAGCAACCTTGCATCCCTGGGATGAAACCTACTTAATGATGGTGAATGATGGTTTTGATGTGTTCTTGGATTCTGTTTGCAAGAATTTTATTGAGTACTTTTGTAT
>JADRCC010569954.1:0-11691 GCA_019843855.1 Hylomyscus alleni | reverse complement strand
CATACTTCAGTGGATAATTCACACTAACCATCATATAAACAGTGACGAGTTTTCCTTTGAAAGATTAAAGCACTGGGGCCTAGTAGTATCAGGGAAATGTATTTGTTTCATCTCTCAAGAGTAATCTTTAGGTATTTTGTTTTTTTGTTTTTGTTATTTGTTTACATTTTAATTTCAGTTAATTATTTATGTTGAAAGATGACCTTACTCTGTAGCACTGGATGGTTTGAAACTTGGTATTTAGATTAGGCTTTTCTTTTATCATTTTATTTTATTTTTTTATTTTTTTTTACACTACAGATTTTATTCTCCCACCCCAGTCAACTCTCTAACTGTTCCACATCCCATACCTCCTCCCAACTCTCTGACACCCTGTCTCCACGTGGATGTCCCCACCCCTCACCCCAGCTGACCTCTAAACTCCCTGCAGCCTCCAGTATCTTGAGGGTTAGGAGAATCATCTCTAAATGAAAACAGACTAGGTAGTCCTCCACTGTACGTGTGTTGGGGGCCTCATATCAGTGGGTTTATGCTGTCTGTTTGGTGGTCCAGTGTTTGAGAGATCTCGGGGGTCAAGATTAATTGAGACTACTGGTCCTCCTACAGGATGACCCTTCTCCTCAGCTTCTTTCAGCCTTCCATAATTCAACAACAGGAGTCAGCTGCTTCTGTCCATTGGTTGGGTGCAAATATCTGCATCTGACTCTTTCAGCTGCTTGTTAGGTCTTTTGGAAGGCAGTCATGATAAGAACCTTTGGTTGAGCACTCCATAGCCTCAGTAATAGTGCCAGTCCTTGGGACTCTCTCCTTGAGCTGGATCCCACTTTGAGCCTGTTGCTAGACCTTCTTTTCCTCAGGCTCCTCTCTATTTCCATCCCTGTAATTCTTTCAGGTAGGAACAATTATGAGTCAGAATTGTGACATGGAATGCCTTCTCTCTCTCACTTGATGTTCTGTCTTCCTGCTGGAGGTGGGCTCCATAAGTTCCCTCTCCCTTCTGTCAGGTATTTCATCTAAGGTACCCCCCATCCCTTTGAGTCTTGAGAGTCTGTCATTTCCCAGGTCTCTGGTACATTCTGGAGGGTCCCTACAAGCTCCTACTTCCAGAGGGTACCTGTTTCCCTTCTTTCTGCTTGTCCTCAGGGCTTCAGTCCTTTTCCCTCACCCAATACCAGATCAGATTCTCCTCTTCCCCTATTACCCCTAATCCTGCATCCACTGTCTAATTGGCAATCTACAGATTGAGAAAAAAATATCTTCACTAACCCTACATCTGATAGAGGGCTAATATTCAAAATATATAAGGAACTCAAGAAGCTAACCACCAAGAAATCAAAAAACCCAATCAAAATATGGGATATGGAACTAAACAGAGATTTCACAACTGAGGAGTCTTGAATGGCTGAGAAGCACCTAAAGAACTGTTCAAAGTCCTTAATAATTAGAGAAATGCAAATTAAAATGACACTGAGATTCCACCTTACACCAATCAGAATGGCTAAGATTTAAAACCTCAGGTAACAGCACATGTTGCCAAGGATGTGGAAAAAGAGGGACATTCCTCCATTGTGGTAGGACTGCAAACTGGTACCACCACTCTTGAAATCAATCTGGACTTTTCTCAGAAAATTAGAAATAGATCTACCTGAAGACCCAGCAATACCACTCCTGGTAATATACCCAAAATATGTGGCACCATGCCACAGGATCATGTGTTCCACTATGTTCACAGCAGACTTGTTTGTGATAACCTGAAGCTGAAAACAACCCACAATAGAAGAAAGGGTACAGAAAATGTTCCTTTACACAATGGAATACTACTCAGCTATTAAGAACAAGGACATCCTGTACTGTAAAATGTTATTTACAATATATAAAATACATCAGATGTTAGAATATCTAACAAGAAAATATGCTAAATAAAGATTAATAAATTATAAGTAAATAAAAATTAATCATTGTTGCCATTTCCTGAGGGAATCTGCCTTTAATCCTATCACTGCAGAAGGCAGAGTTTTGCAAGGAAATGGATGAAAATAGAAAACATCATCCTGAATAAGGTAATTCATACCAAAAGGACATGCATGGTATGTGTTCACTAATAAGTGGATATTAGCAAAACAAAACAAAACAAAACAAAAAACAAACAGACAAAACCCCCAAAGAAACAAAAAAAAAGAAAAAGATAAAAAACAAACAATACAGAATACTCAAGATACATTCTTCAGAACTCAAAAAGATCAACAATCGAAGTGCCCAGTGAGGATGCCTCAGTCCCACTTGGGACAGAGAAGAAAGTAATCACAAGTGGGAGGGAGGGAGGTTAGGCTGTTCTTGAATTCTCAGAGACTTTCTGCCTCTGTCTTCTGCAGTGATAGAATTAAAGGCAGATTCCCTCATGAAATGGCAACAATGATTAATATTTATTTACTTATTATTTATTAATCTTTATTTAGCATCTTTGTATCTTTTCTTGTTAGATATTCTAATATCTGATATATAATATCTATATTTTATATATTGTAAATAACATTTTACAGTATGACATTTACAAGTATGAAAGTAGTTGAATATAACACATTTTAATGTTCTGAGATTCCACCTTACACTAATTAGAATGGCTAAGATCAAAATCTCTGGAAATCAATCTGGAGTTTCCTCAGAAAATTGAATTTTATGCATAGTGGATTGTGGGCCTGTGTCTCTCTCCTGCTGTCTGGGGCTTTCTACCATTGGTACCTGTGTCTCTCTGCTGCTTTCTAGAGCTCTCTGCTGCTGAGGGCTGTGGCTACTTGGTGCGATAGTTAAAAAAGGAGGCAATGTATAAATGAAATATTTTATTATAGGAAAGAGAAAATAGGCTGGTCATGTAGAGAGAAAGAAAGGAAAGGGAGGAGAGGAGAAGAGAAAGAGAATGAGAGAAAAGAAAGGAAGGAAGCAAGAGAGCAAAAAGGAAAGAGAGAGGACAAAGAGCAAGAGAGAGAGGAGTGGGCAAACTGCCCCTTATATTGTGTGATGCACAGCTATTTGTGGGGATAGGCATGCCTGGCTGTGGTCAGATGACTAGGGGTAGGGTCTAGCTATATGCTGAGAGCTTAGGACATTGTCTACCTGACAGAGCACACATCTACGGGGACAGCTGTGAGGGGTTGTGACTAAAACAGGGGCCAAAGACTTCTGGCCAAACACCTACTGTGCCTTGTGAACAGAAATTGCCCACTGGATGCTCTGGAGTTCTAGGCCTATTACTGGACTGGGCCTAGGTTGCCTGAACAGAACACTGCCCTACAGTGGATATATAACATGTACATAAAATATAAAATAAAATACAAATATAAAATAATAAAACACTACAATTCATCCCACATTTCTCACATAATTTCATATTTTTAAATATCCAAATAATGTTGGTTTTTAAATATTTTTATTAACTCATACTTGGAATAAACATTGAATAACTGAGTTTCATTCATAAACATAAAATTCCACATGATGATTTAAGTTTATATGCAAATCAATTAAAGCAATTCAAATTCAAAATTTCAGTTCTTCAATTGTATTTGCTACATTTCCCATGCTCAATTCTCACCTGTGCATGTAGACTATCTTCCAACCTTTATAAGCACCCCCAATGACACATAAAGATCTTTTGGTCAGCATTGGCTATACTTGGCATTCTTAAATCATATTGTAATTTTCTTGTAGCTGAGTAACATTGACTGGACAGTTTACATTTTCCAGTCTTTTGTTTCCATGTGTGTGGAGAAGTGGTTCTCAAATAAATTTCATGTTATGTTGTCCTCAACCATAAAATTATTTTTGTAGCTACTTCATAACCATAGTTTTACTACTCTTTTGAATTATACTGCAAACATATGTATTTTCTGATGGTGTTAGCAACCCCAGTGCAAGGGTCATTCCATCCCATGGTGTCATGAATCTCAGCTTGAGCACTCCTGCTACATAATAATGCAAATACTAGTGCCTGTATGAAGGTTGAGCAATCAGAGCAAACACTACACACAAAATATTTTGTGGTGAGATTTAAATTGAAGAGGAAATAATCAGTTTGACAACCGTTGGAAGTTCGATTGAAATTAAATTCCATGCCAAATATTTCAATAATATTCACAAACTTAATTTTGATAGTAAATATTCCAGGGAGTCAAACTATCATCTCACAAAAGTTACTCAGAAGTTAACCCAAAAAGTTCAGTAGCAGACAGACTCATGGGACAAGTATTAGACCATAACTCCAAACTTCACTAATTTTTGCACTACTTATACCTTGAAAAAAAACCCAATATACATTTGTGCTGGTTGATCCTGTCTACCTGACAAGATACAGAAATACCATGAGAAAGAATCTTCTGTGCAGGTTCATGGCTGGGAGTTCCTAGATAATATGTAAAGTGAGAAGACACAACTGAATTGGAGCCTCGAACATTCCATGCATTGGATAGTGAGTCTACTTGAAGAAAGGCAGAAAGCCAGCGGGACAACTACTCTTAGTGCCCGTTGCTTTCTGACTCTGAATATCATTTTCAGGGTGGTGTCAAGCTGCTACACTGTATGCTTGAACTGTGAGTCAAAGTAAAATCCATTTTGCTTCTATTGCCTTTGTGGGGTGTTTTGTCCTAACGGGAAAAAGAACTGTGTGTCTAAGTAATCACAAAAGATGCACTTCCCTTTGACGGCACACCCACACCTTTCCTATGCCAGAACTTCTCAAGCAAGGCAAATTTGTAGCCTCTGTGTGGATGCCATAAGGCTTTACAACTTTTCTGTTTTCCTTTGAGACTCTGCCAAGAGGCAAATGATAGTAGCTGTATCTTTTCCTACAGCGGTCTTTGAATAAATTGTTCTTTCTTGTTTTTGTTTGGGTAGCATTGATATATTTCCACAGTTTTCACAGACATTCCATTGCTTTCCATTCTGTACTGCCTGATTCTGTGGACACGGGCTGTCAGCTCCTTGAGCATCGTTATCTTCAGTTTATTTATAATAATCTAGTGCCATCACCAGATCTGAAATTTCACATTGGGTTCAGTTCCCTGCATATGTGTTTGTATTTTAGTAAATGCATTGTGTTATATGTTCTATACCCTTGACGCTGCTCATGGATCCTGAATGCATATTTTCATATTGTTTTGCTGCAATTTGTAATTTTTAAAAACATTTTGCTGACTAAAAGTGTTGGCTGATATAGGAAGGAAAGATACAATACAGCATACTTGTGAGCCTTTTGTTCCCTGCCAGCCTTACAGACTGTTGATTTTGTAATTCTTACTGAATCAGCATCTGCTTGTACAAATTTTGCTTTTGGTCATCAATAAATCTCAACAAGTTCTCCTTCTATCTCAATTCTCTTTCCTTTGGGAGCTTGGCTTTTCTCCAGAGAGATCATTCTCTCTGGTTGTGCACCTGTCAGGGGGGTTGGACTATTGATTCTATGTTGTGTGGAATTTAACCACTAAGTTGGGAGCCCAAGACAGAAAAAAAAAATCACAAGAATTATGTTATCGTTAATCATTGCCAGGCATCCTGGTGTTTTTCCAGATATTCACCCATTCCTTTCCAAGAAATCAACTTACTTCTCACATACACTTTTGCTGTAATCATGAGTAGTTTGCCATCATTCTTACTGGCAGATGATGACTAAGGATGACTTGGGATTTGAGTGGACTACATAGAAAGAATTGGATTCTGATAAAAGTGATTATTTGAAATCATATTTCTATGGTCCAATGGGCAGCATTGCTAGTTGATAGGAAAAAAGCTTCAAGCCAAATTCTGAATTAATTATTACTTTGTTAAAACATCCTCAGGTCATATCTAATGAGCAATTTAACAAAATTAAATAACATACATTTCAGAAATTCCTTTCTTCTAGAGTTCAATTCCCTCTTTATACCTAGACATCCTTGTAGTCTTCTAATTACAGTATTTCTCCAGCTGTCAACTGCTCCATCTTGCCAAATCCTCCCACATTTCCCAAAAACTTTCCCCAAATATGAAAATGCCAGTTTATTCTTAATGCACATTCTTTTCATATGACATGGACATATGTATGTACATATTTTAAATGTTGCACTTTAGTTGAATTAGGTATCATAAATAAACATTACTTTAAACCAAGTAAGGCAGTAAGCTATTTATTGAGGATTTCATAATTACATTAGTTTTGCTACACAAAACCTAACCTAAGGCAATCTGCACAGTTGCTAGTATCTCAGATCATGACTATGGTAAATTTTCATGGAAAATGAAACCAACTGGACAGACCTGGAAATAAAACTGACAATGATTTCCTTTCACTACTAACCTATGGGACAAAAAAATCTAGAAAAATAGGGAAAAGTTTCTCAAAAGATACATGTAAAACATCTCAAAGTTAAGTCCTAACTGCTGAAGTCATTGGGCATTTTGGTCATAGTTCTCAGAGGTTTTCTGGACATTTAACCCAAAGTCTCCTTTCCGAATACTATATTTTATAGTACAGAACAGTATTATTAATGCTCAAAATGGAAACAACCAATAGTCCTACACAGCTGTGATACTTATGAATTATAACAACGACCAGCATTTCAAAATATCCCTAAAAGAAGATACCTTTTTTTAATAACCAACAGCTGAATATTTGTTATTAAAGCCATTCAACAGGAAAAAAAAAAAACTTGTGTGGAACTGGGACCCTAACCAAATTCACAGTGCTAATGATAGCAGAGATCTTAGAATGAAACCTACTGCTGCTTTCCTAAAACAATATAATCCCCAACAACATTTTCAATAATAATAAACCAAAAAATGTAAATCCCATTCCTCATCAAATAAATTGTCTTTCCCTAGTGAATAGAATACTGCAGAGATCCATGCCTGATAAAAATACATAGCACTAAAGGCTGAAAGAAGCTGAGGAGAAGGGCAACCCTGTAGGAGGACAAGCAGTCTCAATTAATCAGGATGCTCAAGATGTCTCAAACAGTAGACCACCAACCAGGTAGCAAATACAAGCTGGTATGAGGCTCTCCACACAGCAGAGGACTGCTGGGTCTGGGTTCAGTCAGAGATGATGCTCCTAACCCTCAAGAGATTGGAGTCTGCAATTAGAAGTCAGGTGAGATGGGGAATGGGGGATGGGGGATAGGGGTGGGGACAGCCTCATGCAGACAGGGAGGTGGGAAGGAAGTATGGGATGTGGGAGAGTTGGAAAGTGGATTTGGGGGGGCATAAAATCTGGATCTGTAAAAATAAATAAATAAATAAATAAATTTTAAAAATGCTTATCACAACAGACAATAGACTGATCAGCCCCAATAATAAGTACAAAACACAAGTTCTGCACATAAGGCTAAGGAAACATGGTAAAAGAGTAGGGAAAAGATTGCATAAGGTAGAGTACTAGAAGTTTTGTTTGAAGATTGAGTTCTATATATGACAGGGAAGCTACACTCTTTTTTTTTTTTTTTTTCAAGACAGAGTTGGTCTGTGTAGCCTTGGCTGTCCTGGAACTCACTCTGTAGACCAGGCTGGCTGTGGACTCAAAAATACTCATGCCTCTGCCTCCCAAGTGCTGGGATCATAGGCGTGCACCACCACTGCCCGGCAGAAGCTACATTCTTGAAATCTCAATAATATGATTACTTAAGCTAGATCCAAACAATGACCCTACCTGGTGACATGCAACATGGATGGGGAAATCTCACAGGGTTGCATCCCTGGTTGAAGAAATATAGACAATAAATGACTTCTAAGAGCAAGAATTTGTTTTCACATTGATGAGCACCTGGTTATCTGTTACCACACGATTAATTTTTAAAACATGTATATATATAAGCAACAGACCATCTCACTGAATTTATAATATGAACTTGAATCTGAATGTGCTTGAAGAAGCAACATGGGAAGGGCTGGAGAAAGAAAAGGGGGAAATGAGGTAAATACAGCAGATACATGAAATTAAAAAATAAATTGTAAAACATTATTAGGTGTATAATACAAAAAGACAAGAAGAATTTTTAGGGATAAAATATAATATGAGTTTGACAGTAGTTGTGAGTAAAATAATGTGATAATATACTTGATAGTTCTTCTGACTCATTTTGTTAATAGCCATAACCTAGAATAGGAAATACAATCAAAAAGGATAAATATTTGAAAAGGAAGAATCAGGGATGCATTTGGTCTATGCTTGTATAAACTTTTATTGATAAAAACCAAAAAGCCTTTCTACTTGATAAGCATGGCTTAGGTAGTAATGTTATTTAAAATTTTTCCACCAATGATAATAATAAGCATATATGATAATTAAAATATAAACAGAATAAATAGAGATATAAAAGACAGGATGCCACTTCCAGACAATCTGCATCTCTCTGTAATTTTTCTCAGTTACATAAAGTGCATTCTAATAACTGATCTTTCAAAATAAAGATTTTTGATGAACATTAGAGAGGCAAGCTATGGCAATAATCTTCAAGATTTTCTGATACATTTGGAAACTCTTTTTAATATATTAAATCCCACCATCTATGCTCGATATCTTTCATGGTGTCAACACACCATTTAACTTGTAACTTTAAACATCACATGTATTTTGCTTGAAGACCTTAATCATAGTTGTGTTCTTAATTGAAAAAAAATATTTCCTCAAGCTTTGAGGCATACTGCTCATATTTGTTTGAGAATTTATTTTGTGAATGAAATAACAATAACTGCACACCAGAGGGATCTGGTTTTAAGTGTAAGATAGCTCTTGGAAATTATGAAGTTAGATTTGATTCCTTTGATGTATACAAAACACAAAACTTCACATGATATTTCCCAGTCCAAAGGCTCTATCGATATAGGCACAGTAACTATAGAAAGCTCTTTAAAATGTATGTATACAAAACATCCATAATATCCTTTAAAAAATTTAAGAAATAATTTTAATTTGTATTTTGAAAACTAAATCTATAGATAATAGCTCAAGCCATTTAATCTCCTACACTTCCATTAGAACAGCCAATGAAGAACAGGTGATGGAAAGATCAGTAAGTTCTCTATGACATTGTTTATCCTAGTAATATCAGAAACTTTACCCATGAAGTATTAAAATGTAACTGCCCAGTCATGAGTTGAACAGGAATAATAGACATGCCAAGAGTAGATAAAAATAGGTCCACAAAGCCTCTACAAGAACAACACACAAAAACACATAACATGATGTAAGGAACACTGAGAGCAGAAAAAAATGTTGTCTTCAGAAAAGAAGACACAAATTTCTTATACAGTATCAAATGGTCACTACTGAAAGCATACAATTAATATTAAACAGACTGAGAATGATGTATTTAGGAATATAGATAGATATGAATATAAATATAAATATTAGATAAGTAAATAGGGCTATATGTAGATTGATATATGATATACATATATGTGTGTAATAACAATTAAATAAAAAGAGATGAATTTGAAAGACAGAAAGGGGGTTTATGGGAGGTTTGGAAGGATGAAATGTACAAATGCCTACACTCAATCTCTTACTTGGTGTAGGTCACCTCACATGGCTATGAGGAATGAGCCAGTCCAGTTAGAGCCTAAACAGCAAAATATAAGCAATGACAATTTTATTGAGATCAATCAGACTTTTTATACCTTTAATCAGAAAACAGAATATAATGACAGTTTCCAGAATCAATATAGTTATAGTTGCCAGGATACAATGAAGCTTGCAAGCTATACAAGGCACGCAGGAGATCAGTGTGAAAGACCAATTGTCCTAACAAGTTTTCATGCTTGCTAGAATATTAAGGTAACATACAGAGAAAAACAAAAAGGCCTGAATACTTCACTGCCTTAGGGAGTTTATAGGTCTCTCAGGACCTGAAAGGCACAGAGTGCCTGAGAAGCCATGGACTCCAACCTGGAAAACCTATGATGCATGCTCCTTAAGGCAGCTAGACCAGGCCAATTCCCATGGTTCCCTGAAGAAAAAGAAGGGAGAGATGTTCTAATTATAATACTGAAAGTAGAAAAGAAAGCAATCTGCAAGAATATTAATCAAGTTGAAAAGACACGTCAAGATCACCAAAGTCTCTTTACTTCCCTAGTAGTACCTGAATCTAATAACATTGCATCATTATTTCTGTCTTTGTCTCTGTCTCTGTCTCTGTCTCTGTCTCTGTCTCTGTCTCTGTCTGTCTGTCTGTCTGTCTGTCTGCCTATCTTTCCCCCCCCCCTCTGTATTATTTTTATAAGCCCCTGCTTTGCCTTTCACTGGAACCTGTTAGTCCACATTTTTTGGCCTTTAATTGTGCTTGTGCAGGAAAAAAAAAATACCCTAAACCAAGGTACCTAAATAATAATTAGTCCTCCACCTTTATTGAAATCTCCTACACTGGTCCCCAGAAATATCTAAGTGTCTTGATTTCTTTTATGCTTTAGTCTTATGTAAATATAGATTATATAATAGTCTTATGTAACTACAGATTATATAATATTTTTTCAAAAATGGAAAAGGGATTCAATTAGTAGATGATTTGATTATATACATAAAAGATTCTAAAAACAAACTCAGACAACTTCTACAAGTAATAAATACCTTCATCTAAATAACAAGATGAAAGTCACCAAATAGAAATCATTTCCATATAAAAATGATAAATATACTAAGATAGAAATTGTGGAAACAAAAAAAGTTCTCAATAGCATCAAAACTTGGCTTATTGTAACTATATCAAAGCAAGTAAAAGACTTGTATGATAAAAATTTTAGGATAGTGAATGACTAAATCGAAAAAGACACCAGAAGGTGGAAGTCTTTCAATTTCCATAGATGACTGGTGTTCATATTGCTGGAATGTAGTATACACACTCTCAGTAGACAAAAGAAATCATCAATCTCAATCAGCCACAAAACCTGTGACCTACAACAACGATCATTGGCAAAATTTACCAGTACAATAATAGCACAAATTGTATGAAAGAAACTAACCACATTTTGATTATTTTAAAGCCCATTATGTGAGATAAACCCATATTTGACATTGTAAATCAGGTCAAAACCAAAGCCTATATAAGTCATGAGCCCTAGGGTAAACTCTACTAATAGTCTCATGAATGAAGGTAGCAATAAAACGACTCCTAATGTTATGTTGCTAATCCTATATACTAACACATCACTCTACTCTCATGAGAGAAGCTTCTAATATCAGCATACGGTAATCAATACAGAAATCCACAATTGCATTGTACACAATATTAGAGGATTACTCAGTCATCAATGTGTTAAATGCTACTTTCAAAGTTCATGCATATATAAAGAAGAGAAGGCAGAAAGATTGTTAAGGACAGAGGTTGTTTTCCAGACCCAACATGGCTGATTCACAGACTGATTTACTGAGATCATGACAACATACACAAAACCACACAAATTCCAAACAGACAAAATCTCATTGTGGAAAAGGAAGTAAACTCAAAGTCCCCTCTACAACCAGGGAGCTACGTTTAATTCATACCTGTTAGAAAGAAAATAAAGTGTTTGATAATTAAGTATATAGAGTACAACACCATCTTTCAGGGCAGACAGTAACTTCAGGATAAATTAGCTAACACAAAATAGATTCAGTTAAGCTTGTCTGTGTGGGGGGGTGGATGGTGGGTGTGTGGTGTGTGTGTGTGTGTGTGTGTGTGTGTGTGTGTGTGT
>JADRCC010569951.1:0-12676 GCA_019843855.1 Hylomyscus alleni | reverse complement strand
ACATCTTATTAAATATCTCTGTCAGAAGTTCACCTACTATATGGAGTAGGGCCATGAGCCCTGAGGAGAAAAGCAATAGCACTTTGATAACCCAGGATACAATGAGGAGTTCCTATAAAAAAAAACACACTCAGTGTCCATGGTGCAGCTAAGTTCCTAGACTGTCCCCCTCTCTCACAGTGTCAGCAGATACCACAGTGGAAGCACACAGCAAATCAGTCCTCAGGTGTTGCAGCCAACACAAACACATGAGACGTAACCACACATGTCTGACCTAGTAGAGTTGTTGTGTCTTGACCAGATCCTCATGTCATCTCGCTTTTGCAGTCTCTTGATTTATAATGGAACAGCCCAAACATATTGAAAACAAAATTTACACAGCCAACTGCAAAGGAGGCAGAGGCAAGATTGTATGAGTATGCTTTCTTCCCAGTAGTATTAAGATGAGGGGCGGACAGAGACAATGAGACAAAACAGGAGGAGATGAAAGACAGGAAAGACTGGCAGATTGGGAGTCAGGGTGGGGAGTGGAGGGCGACAGATAGGAGAAAGACAGAGATCTGGGCTGTTAGAAAAAAGAGACAGACTATTCAAACTGAGTTTGAAAATGAGTAGAGATTACGCAATTTGGGAACTTCACCTGGCATATGCTTCATCAAGGTACATTCAGGGAGCATCAGGCCCGTTTTTGTGTTGTTTTTTTTTTTCTTTGCATTGGTGCCATTTAAAGCAACAGTTGCTTAGAAAGCTGTGTGAAATTCAGAAGAGACCTAGAGTTACACTAGATGGCTCTGAAGGGAACATTCCGGTCCTTGGCTACATTATGTCATAAACCATTGAAAAGAAGAGGAATGAGTGCTAGGATAAAATTCTTTACTTTGGGGTTCCTCGTTAAATAAAAGCCCATTGTGTCCATCCCTCCCCGCAGTTTTCTGATGAGCTAAGTGTTGCACAGGGTAAGCAATTCCATGAGGAGAAAACGTACAGAAAAAAAGGCAATCGCAAACCCAGAAAATCAGTTTTGGAGTGAGCGAGGGAGAACAACTTGGGAAGTTAAAAAGATATTCCATGTCCATGTAAGGAATATTATCTAGCTTAAAAAAAAAAATCACATGGTTTGTAGAAATACGGATGAAGAAGTATGATGAGCTAACTAGATAAGCCAGTCGGAGAGACAAAAGTCACACATCTTCAATGTTCAATCATTAACAAGATTCGAAAGCATAAAATAGAATAGCAAAGGAACTTAACAAAGGAGGGAGAGCAGGGAAGGCAGAGGGCAGTGTGGGCCAGTAGTCCAGGCCTGCACTTCCATAGGAAGGATAAATCTAGTGATTCCACAGATAGCGCAAGGTGACTCTAGTTAATGATCTCACGTGGTGTACTAGAGATTTCCTGGGAATAGATTACAGGTGCCTTCACCACGCACAAAGGTAACTGTAGGATGATGTTAAACTGCTTACCTACAATAAACACCTTACGATGCTGGGCATAATATACACTATTTATGTAATGTTAGAAAACCTTTTACGACATGGAGAAGAACAGCAAGAGAGAGAAAACACCGAGGTCAAGTTATAAAAACTGCAATGACATTGATGAATATGTTCTTTAAATTAGAAGGGAAGTGAGGATAGATGGACGGACAGACTTGGGAAATAGCCTAATTAGTAAAGTTGCCTTGTCAGGGCAGTCTGGGTTCAGAACCTACTGAAAAACATGCCAGGCATGGTGGCTTGCACTCGTGACCCCAGGGCTGGGGAGGCAGAGACAGCCTAAGTTACTTGGTGAGTCCAGGTCAAGTAAGAGAACCTGTTTTTAAAAATTAAAAAGAAAATGTAAGAATAAACAGTAATCCCTTGGAACCACATTCCAGGTTGTCCTCTAGTCTACACACACAAGCATACACACGCACACATGTACCAACACATGTGAATGTGCTCACACCCAAGTATCTGCACGTACATCAGCACACACAGGAAGAAGAAAGAAATCCCATGCAAGAACAAGTAGAACAAAGCCAGTGTGCTGGTACAAGAGTAAACACAAGGCACAGAGCAGGGCTATCATCTCCGCAGGATCACTCCCCGTGCAGACTGTCCTGGGCATTCATGCAGGGCCTTATCTGATGCTGCTTTGCATATCACTGGAGGCTCAGGAGCTGCTGCCTGACTGCGACAAGTGGAATCCATTGCTAGGGTGTCAGAGGTGGCCGTGCTCCAGGAAGTCAAGCCAGGCATCAGCCAGTCTGCTAAAGACCCACTAAAGCAGTATGAGTACCCCAGGGGCTACAGGACGCTCCCTGTTTGCTTGTCACCTTGAGGTTGATAGCACAGTACTCTGGTTGCATAGCTCTTGTGCTTAGAGGCTCATGTCCCTCCTTACTAGGTGGTGTTACTCTTGTGATTTTTTTTTTGTTGTTTTGCTTTGTTCTGTTTTTTTGCTACACAAGAAAAAGATCACGGGGGGCAGGCATTCCAGGAGATAAAACTGGGAAATTCTAAATGAGGAAATGGTGATTCTGTGCCCTTTTCCAGATCTCAGGCATGGTCAGCTACCATCCCTCCTTCCCTCTCCTGTATCAGCCCTAATATATCACTTGTTACTCACACCTGCTTAGCCCATCCCGTGTATGGTGAGGTTACACCCTCGGATAGCAGGCTTCCCTGGGGATATAGCAGTGGTCTTCATGTTCCTTGTATTCCGGGATGTCACCTAGGAGCCATCTCTGCTTCCAGGGAAGAATGGCTTCATTCATGGTAGAGAGGATGGGGAGCATCCCCTTTGAGGATGGCTGCCATGATTGTTAATAGTCCGCTGGCAGTTTTCCTGAATGCCTGGGAGCTATCATTACGATGGCCATGAAAAGGCACATGCACACGGGGCCACAGTGGTTTCTGCTGTTTCTGTTATCCCCAAGCTGTGCTTTCTGGGAGTCTGTTGCTTTGTGGGAGTGCGGGGAACAACAGCAGGTTTTGGGTTTTTTTTTTAATAGCTTTGAAGTGTTTGGTTAATATTTAAATCCAGGAAACCTTTTCCTCTATACCAAGGTAGGAATAGAAGGCTCAGTCAGAGCAAATACCGTGTTTCCTGAAATTGAGCAAGCTTGGGTGGGGGCAGGGAGGAGTATCTCTCTAAGTGTATTACTTACTGTATACCACAATTTCTCTCCCACCTACCCCTTTTAAGTTCTTAAATATAAATAGTGTAGATATTGAATGAAGAAACTGAAAATCTTTCTCACCAGGGCATGAAACTTTTTGTGTCCCGGAGCTAGAATTTACAGCAGCAGCTGGTGCGCTGGCCTCCTGCGAGCCTGTATCCAGCCCTTTCCTGCTGGCCCTTTGTGAGATGCTGGCCCAAAAAGAGCCAGAGGCCAGAAGGGCCTGCCGCTTTGATCTGCTGCAGCAGAAGGCCCATTGCCATTGCTGGGGGAAAGGTGTCTTACCAGGCAGTGAGTTCACTACAGTTCTGATAGTGTTGCCATCTAACTCCACCGACCCAAATATGAGTGTCCCCTACCACAATGCTGTTTGAATTAGTTATATTGATCCAAGCCATGTGGTTAAAAGCCCAGGTTTAATGAACTCTGTTGCTCTCTCCTTTTCCCCTTGGGGACGTATTCAAAATGAGGTGCCGCAATCAATCTTCTGCTAAGTTTTAAAACTGGGGAGAAATGGCAGTCCTTGGCCACATCAGTTTTTCTTCTGGGAGATTTTTTTTCTTCCATTATTCATAGTGACAAAAAAAAAAAGTTGACATTAGAATCTTCCTTGAAAAAAAAAAGCTTTTTTTTTTCTGTTGAAATGCAAAGTTAGAAAACAGAACAAAGCAATATGAATTGAAATGACTGAAGGTGAGGATGCCTTCCGGGGCGCGGCTCTCTGTAACCCCAGGTCTTGAGAGGTAGAGGCAAGAACAATAGATCACTAATCTTCTCAACAACATGGTGAATTCACTCGGGGCCAGCCTGGGCTAAAAAAGACCTTATCTCTACCCTTCTCCAATTTCCCAAGAAATAAGATGATAGTAATTACAATAGGAAACCTGTAATTCTTACACAACTTAGGTGGGACCCACTTAAATATTCAAGTCAGTGGCACTGGACTATGGACTCAGACTTTGTTCACCTGTCAAGTGCCAAGGTGAAGTTTTACTTTATTCAAATCAATTATAAACTATATTAATCTAAACTATATCTACCTCTAATGTTATATGAGAACTTCCCTGGGAATATTCGATCACTTGGGAAACACAGCTGTCTGTCTTTCCTAGGAAAGTCTTTTTAGGACACTTCCTAGAATAAGCCACAGCTCTATGGTGCACTTGCTTTTCTAGCATGCTGTGTAGGGACAGCAAAAACTGTTGCTCTGTTTGTCTAAATAGCTTAAAACTGTTAGACTGAGGAAGTCTGGATGCCCAGGCTGGCAGTCACTGAGCAGACAAAGCTTAGGACTGTTCCCCTGAGTCTTTTAGCCAAAAAAAAGTCACCAGGCTCCTGTGACCTCTCAGGCCATGCCTGTCCTCAGACAATTTTAGTAAATCCATGTCTGGAGATCATTCTGGCTTCTCTAAACACTTGGTAATTCAGGAACCAGCACATGGCATTCCCCTTTGATAAGTCAGGTGTATTAAAACGCTGCTTTCAAAGCTGGCGAAGGCATCTGTTAGAAGCCTGTTTTCCCATCTTTGAGTCTTCCATCTTGCAACAGCTGTTCTTCATCCTATTGGGGAGCAAGTTAGAAGAACTATAATAAAGCTGAAATATTTCTAATTCAGCTTTGGCCATCTAAACTTAAATTATAAAATGCTCCCATTTGTCTCAAAAGATTACCATGGTGTGCACTACATAGTAAATAAATCTTATTCTTTCAGCATTTAAATATAAGAAATTCAGTATGTAGGCCAGAGAGTCAGAGAGAAATCAATCGCTACCTGGCTGTGTGTACTTTGCTGCCACAGCATGAGAAACACCATCTTCCTGATGAATTCATCATTTTGTATAAAAGCTGTGCATTGCTGGTAAACTAAAGGACATCATGCCTTACCATCCATCACGGCGGAGGCTCCACCGCTGCTTTCTCACGCAGAACCTCAGTGCTTGCACACCAGACAGAGCGTGGGGCTTCCCAGGATTCCTTTGTAAATACAGCATGGCCTCAGGCGTCTTCAGTAGCAGATGCTGAGGAATGTCTCACTAGGCTGAAGGGCACAGGGAACCTTAGCTGCCCCAAGGCCCAGATGCCAACAGTTAAACTTACATAGCCTCAAAGTGCTGAAGAGATAGCTCAGTGGCTAAGAGGACCGGGTTCAACCCCCAGCACCTATATGGAAACTCACAAGTGTCTGTGACTCCACTTCCAAGGAATCTGATGTCTTCTTCTGTCCCACATCCCTATGGAAACAAGGTACATATATGGTGCATATATTTACATACATGCAAGCAAAACACTTCCACATATTAAATAAAATAATCTTTTTTAAATCCTATAGCCTTAGACTTCCAAATACACACTAGTCCCTTAGACATCATTGACATCTGTTCCTTCTTTTAAGGCCTGTGAAGAAGCGCCAACATCATGGAATGACCATTAACTGACAGATCCCTCAGAGCACCATCAAGCTGATCGTGAAAAGGGAACTCAGATCTCACCAAACACTGTAATAACATGACAGCATTTGGAAATGTCCTTTTTAATGGAGCGATTTTTCTTTTTCTTTTTTTAAAATAATTTACTTAATCTTATTTTTGGGGGGCATTGGCATGAAAGTGTCGGATCTTCTAGAACTGGAGTTACAGACTGTTGTGAGCTACCATGTGGTTGCTGGGAATTGAACCCGGTCCTCTAGAAGGGCAGCCAGTACTCTCAACCACAGAACTATCTCTCCAGCCCCATAGTTTTTTTTTTTTTTTCCTTATTTGTGGAAATCTTTTCTTAACAGCACTGATCCTGTTTCTAGAAATAGCTGTTAATGTATACAGAAAGGCCCCCTGGGAGCCCCCTGGTACAATGGGCTGGCACAGAGGACTTCATGGAGAGGCGTCTTCTCACCGTTGAAGGAGTGTGAAAAACAGCATAGCAGTGTACCTGGCCCTCAGATGAAGGAAAAGACATTTCTGGTGCCTGGGAGATGATGCTCTCATGCTGCCCTCTGGCTTCTCAGGATGCCTCCATCCCCCACTGCCTTCCATTCTCTCCTTAGAGACAGCCATGATCCCAACAGCATAGGTTGAATGTGCCTCACCATGCGCTTCTCACAATTTTATCATCTCTGCCTATTCCCGCAGTTCTTTTCCTCAACATTGTTTTTCTCAAGCAATCTATAATTCACTAATGTATATATAATCTGGTATCATTTGTTCTCAATGCTAGAGTCTGTTGTTGTGAATGTTTTGTTCTATAAGATCCCAGAATTATTTTATTCTTTCTGTAGTCGATGTGTTGATTGGCTCTTTTTCAAGTTGGGGCTCCTGTTGCTAGGGTTATTCTATAGTACTTACTACTTCAGTCCAGCATTTGTCTAGAAGCAGAATTGCTGAGTCACAGGGCATGGTGTACTAAGCAGATAGGGATATTGTCAAATAGATTTTTTTCTAGTAGTTGCAACAACTTGTTTCATTCTTAGTTGCAACAATTTGTTTCATTCTTGATCCTAGCTGCTGGGTCAATGAGAGACTCTTCATTGGATGTAATCTCGTGGCTACATAGTAGCATCTCCTTTGAGTTACAACTCTCTCATCCCTAAAACCTGATGAAACATGTTTGTAGAATCATTGACTATTTTAATAACTACTTTTGTGAAATGTCTGTTTGGAATTTTCTTCATTTTTCTTATTGTAATTTTTTATTATGTTTCTAAAGATAAGGTACCTAAATGTATACTATCTATACTATATCTATGTGTGTGTGTATATATAAATATATATATATAAATATAAATATATATACATGGATACGCACATATCTATCTATATATATGTGAATACACACACATATCATTAGATCTTTCCCAATCTGTAGGTTTTTTCATTTTCTTGAAGGCATATTTATATCTATACTATATCTATGTGTGTGTATATCTATATATGGATACACACACTTATCATTAGATTTTTCCCAATTTGTAGGTTTTTTTCATTTTCTTGAAGGCATACTTTTTTTGCTGCATCTCTGTTCTTAGTAGGATATGTTCTTCAGTCTTCCTTTTGTGATCAATACCTTGAACTTTCTCTTGAAGAAATCTTTGTTTATTCCAAAGTTATGAAGATATTCTAGTTCTACTCTTTATTATTTTACCTCTAATCACAAACCTGAGAGTCTACACTGTTATATTTAAATATATGTGGTATCTTTGGTGTGCTTAAGCAGTGCCCACTACCTTTCTCTCATAGTCACCTTACAAAAGACTATCCACTCCTCAAGGTTTATCTTAGTAGTCAACTCATCTAGAGAAGTGTTGATGAGCCCAGCTTACAACCACATGCAATTCTTTTCTCCCTTGAACCTCCCAAACACTGCATTGACAACATACGACATCCCCACAGTTATTGAAACATACACGACACAGGCTGTGTCTCAAGCACAAGACTTTGTCCCTCATGGCTAGTAAGTACCCTTCCATTTGGACTGACTGTCTCCTCACTCCCTATGGCCCGACCTTTTCACAGTTAACTTTTGTGTATCCTGCTTTATATAGTAATGGTCTAAGTTTTCAAGTCAGGAGCAGGAGTTTGGATCTAGTCTAACTTAGTTAGGGATTTTATTCGGGTGAAGAGACACCATGCACCATGGCAACTCTGTATTATAAAGGAAAACATTCAACTGGGGCTGGCTTACAGTTCAGAGGTTTAGTCTGTTATCATGATGTGAAACATGGTTGCATGCAAGCAGACATGGTGCTGGAGAAGCACAGGTGCTGGAGAGAGCTGCGGGTTCTACATCCTGGTCCAGAGGCAGCAGAAGAAAGACCGGGTACCACACTGGGCATAGTTTGAGCATTAGAGTCCTCAAAGCCCACCCCCAGAATAACACACTTCCTCTACAAGTACACACCTCCTAATAGTATCATTTCCTATGGGTCAAGCATTTAAACACACAAGTCTTTAGGGGCCATACCTATTCACACCACCACACATGCTATAGCACCTACTAAGTGATCTCAGTTGCTTTAAATTTTATCATTCTCTTCTGTAAAATAGAAACAGTTTATGTAAAATAGGAACTTTATGGAGTTCTAATATAACTTAGTAAAACAAGGGGTACAGATCATCTGCACAGTGCCTTGCATGTAGTAGAATCTCAGTAATTCTTGTATTTTGTTATTAGTAGTTTTTATTCTCTCTTAAAAGTAAAAGAAATCCTGACACAGTTTATAAACACATCAATACCTTACCTTGCTGGTCCCTTATAACTATCGATTGGATGAAATAATTTGACTCTTTGGGGGAAGATTTTTAAATCAATATATTCTAGAACTAGGTCTCATAGAACTTTAAAAAACATCTTACACCTTTTAGTTATGTCAGTATCAGACATTTATGTTAATGTCAAGAGTTCCAGCTAATCCCCAGCATCGAGGAATTTTTGTTTGCATATTTAACATTTTAGATAGCTAGGTTTAAGTTTAAACTCTTCTTCTCTGCTAGCTAGATAGTGAAAATGTCCTCAACAATAACCTGGTAATAAAAGCCAGCCACCAGAACTCAAACTGCCTGGATCTGGATTCTTGCACCTGCATATATCAACTTTATAAAGCTGTAGTCATTCTGTGCCTCGGTGTCCCGTCTCTGAAATAAGGCTAATAGTATCTTGTTTGTTTAGTGGTCAACTGTAAGGATCAAATGAGTATATAAGTATATGTGTGGATATGAATATACACTGGCATGCATCTCTATATGCTTCTGTGTGTATTAATGTCTGGGCCATGTGTAATGTACTTGGTCCACAGTGCAGTGCTATTATTCTGTATCTGTCTTCATCGGCAAAGCTCTCTCAGTCTCACCCTTTCTTCAGGTACCTCTGCTCATGCTTGCTCAGTAGACTTCTTAGCCTTTTCTGCTCTCCTGACAAACAGCCTGGGAGGAGAGTGGGAGATGCTTGGGTGTTGGTTGTAGTGGGCAGAGGTGAAGACCTACAAAGCGAGGGGCCTCCAAGCAGGGAAAGCAATGAGAAAAAAAAATGAACTGCTGCTCAGTTTAGTTTCTTTAGAGAAATCTTTGGGAGTTCTGTATTTGGCATCTGTGGCACGTTAAGTTTTCTATTTCAGTCCTTGCTGAACGGACATGCCTGACAGTGGCACGAGGCACAAACCCTGCGTGGTAGGGAACAGACTCAGGCTCGCTCTGTCAATGCTTCCTCATGTGGGTTGACCAGCTCTTGTTTCTGAGTTGGACACATTGTTTGTTTCTGTTGTGGCACAAAGATGAGGCACCAGGAAGCCTTGGGATTACAACCTAAAAGGGCCTTCAAGATCACATTTCTAAAGGTCAGAGACAAAGGCAATAATTCCAAGTGTCACTTGGCCCTCAAATGAGCTTTCATTGTGATGGATTATGACATAATCCATTGACATGATAAGGTACCTATTATGTTACAGAGGCAGTTGGCTGAAATAATAGGATTTTTTTTTTATGATCACAGCAGTGAGTCTTTCACGTATTACTGGCTTCATAGGATAGATAAATATAACTTCTATTTGTCAAGACTTAGAAAACTGTAACTGTGCCCCCAAAGTAGAGTGCCTTGCCATGGTGAGTTAATAAACTATACCACCAAAGTAAGGTACCTTGCCGTCCTCAGCATGGTAAGTTAACAGCACCGGTTGGACTGCCTTAGAAACATGGAATTAGGACTCTGACCTTGTCTCTCCTCCCCTGACTTTAAGCAGGAAACCAGCTCTTGCTCCTCCCTTTTCTTCCCTCCCCACTTCCTCTACACACACCCCTACTGCCTCTTCCCCCTTTACATTTCCTTCTCTAAGGAAATGTCTGCCCACCCCCCAAAAGTTCACCAGAACCGGAGAAGTAAGTGTGTAAGTATGTGTGTGTATATGCACATGTGTGATTCTAATAGGAAATTTGATAAGTATATATGATATAAAACAACCTCATGAAATAAAGTGAAACCCTATTTTTTGACTTCATTCATTTATATGAAACTTGTGATAAAACTCAGTTCTTTACCACACTGGCCTAATAAGGTTAGTGTCCCCGAATTGCTGTGAGAAAATCTGTGAATTTTTCTGACCAAACCAACTGGAGGAAGAAAGGGCTTATTTTATCTTAGGGATTACAGTCCACCATCAAGGTAGTAAAGGCAAGATCCTAAAGGCAGGAACTGTAGCCGAGATCATAGAGGAACCACGATTACCGACTCACTGCCCTGGCTCGCTTGGCTTTGGACCACCCACCTAGAGAAGGCACTAGGCACAGCGGGCTGGGCCCTCCCAAATCAATCATTAATCAAGAAAAAAGCCCTCCAGATGCACTACATCCCAATTTGATGGAGGCAGTTCCTCAATTAAGGTTCCCACTTCTGAGGTGACTCTAGTTTGTGGAAGTTGACAAAAACTAACTGGCACAGTTAGTCGTTAAAACAACAACAACAACCTGTTGATGTTGGAGAGATAGCTCCCTGGATATGGTTTGGATGCCAACACCCACTGAAAAATTTGCAGAGTACAGTGCATCCGTAATCCCAGTGTTGGAAGCTGTTAGGTAGCAGGGCAGAGATAGGCAGAAGCTTCAGGCTCAATGAGAGACCCTACCTCAAATAACACTGAGTCACAAAGTGACAGAAGAGGAAACCTGTCTTCCTCTGGCCTCTGTCCACACATTCACCAGAGTCACCCATGCACACACATCTAGAGTCCCACACTACTGAATAACTGCAGAAAAGCCAAAGACTCTTAGCAGTCGGCCCTGTCCACCTTGCCCAAGGTGTGAACCACCAGTGTCCTTTTGTAGCTGCCTATATTCATAAGCTTAAATACACTTTTTTAAATTTTAATAAACTACACTTTGTCTAATACCCCCCTTTCCCCTTAACCCCCAAGGGGGTCCTTTTGCATGAAAACGTCCATTATTTCAGTGTTAGCCATTTTTCTTTTCTTCCTTTTTTCTTTCTTCTTTTTTAATCTCAGCAAGTCTTTTGACTTTTAGAAAAATGGAACATTTTCTTGCAGGGCGCAAAGTATTTTAGCCAGATTTCTCCTCACAACACTCTCCGACTTTCAGGTACCCAAAGGTGACAAGAAAGCCTTGCCAGCAACCGTAGCAAAATCTGGAATAAAATGACAGAGGATCAAAGTGTGAAATAACCTGTGACCAGAAAGTGGGAGTGGGGGTTGGGGGGGCAGGCTTTCTGTGCTTTGTATTTTATTTCAGTCTGCAGAAGCAGCATTCTGTCTTGGAAGCATTCTGTCTTGGTGAAGTAGTCCGTAAAAACCAGAAGCGGTGAGAGAAAGGTGAAGGGATGGTGGAAGCCTGGCTTGTTCAGAAGATCCATCAGTACTTTAAAACAATCTGTGTTTAACGTGGCAAATTGCGTGTCGTTAAAATGCTAATGAAATGGTAAACAGCTGCTAAGTTTTTATGCTAATGAACGGCTGAGGCTAAGTAGTTCTCCAGCCTGTCTATTAGCATAGAGATGTGATTGGGAAAGGAAGGCGGAGCACTCTGACCTTCACTGCTGGGGCAATCTGTTTGTGAGTTAGTTTCCCCATTGCATTCGGTTTCATCTGAGTTTGTTAGTACAGAGTGACTTACCAGGCCCTGGGGGTCTCTGTATTACACACTATTTTTATCCCAGTCACCACTGAGGCCTCATGGATGGAACCCTCCCCAGCAGAGACCACCAGCCACAGGACAGTTGTGTTTGCTCAGTAGGTGGCTTGGGTTGATTCTACCTACTTATTACCCTTCTTCAGACTTAGAATTCTAATAATCATCATGATGATAAATTACTAAAGGCCATTTTCTCTAGCTTTCAATCTAGCTAGGATTTTAAAATAAGTCCTTTCAGACATATCTCTCTGACATTTGATGCAATTATGTAATACATCATCTTGGATCTCCAAGCTTGAACTTAGCAAGAGAAGTAGCATTACCTGATTAGGAGAGTAATGTGTAATTAAATGCCAGTGGTATATGCATGGCAGGCCAAACCAGATTATTGAACATCAGAATAACAAAGAAAAGAAAAGAAAAAAAGAAAAGAAAAAAAAAAATACTGTTCCTTCTATACTCTCAGCTGATTTTTTCCACTGAGTCAGCATCTGTATTTCCTCTTGGCTGTGGCTGTCCTGAATGGCTATTACAGTTAATACTCTGATGCCCTTCTCTCTCTTTCCTTCTCTCTCTCTCTCTCTGTCTCTCTCCATATATATATATGTATACACAAACATACACACACATACAGACACACACAATCAGCAAAATTGCCAATACCATCCACAACTGACTGGTAATATGCCAACAGTTTGTTTTGATTTGTTTTGGTTTTGTTGTTTTTGTTTTGGAAACTCATTACAAGAATTAGGTATGATTGAGGCTGGAGCTTCAGTGATTTGGGAATCCTGTAAGAGATTGGACACTTAAAGGATATTCTGGTTTGGCCTGGCATGCATACACCACTAGCATTTAATAGATTTAATAATTAGGGCATTTTCTTACACT